>OX155951.1:20769147-20904147 GCA_944548615.1 Micropterix aruncella | reverse complement strand
ACATCACTTAAATCGATGATTTCGTTGTGATAATAGTAAACTGGGCATTTGCTTATTCAAAGTAATAGCACTGATTAAGTCTAATCGAATATGTAATTATTTGTATATTTTAATATATAAACCAAAAACTTCATACACTTTTCATTTATTACCTGACTCGATTACAGACTATAAAGGAACAATGCTGACATTCGTTATTTTGATCTTGGCAAACGAAATATTGGACATAGATGCGATCGTATGTATTTATTTAAGTCATAGAATATGCTTTTAAACAATAACCTCATAATGTTTAATTCGTAGCGGGAATTAAAAAGATGTTACCCTTGTGAACGAATATACTAAATAGATTTGATGATTCCCACTGTCAGGAACTAATGTTGGCCCAAACCCCTCGAATATGACATCTTCAAATAATTTTTTTTCACTATTCACTGCATGTATTGTCGAATTCAAATTCAAACCCTTTATTTATCAACGATCATAGACACATATTCATATTAAATAAACCTATCCTGACTAGATCGCACGAGACTTCCGCACTAAGGTAGGCTCAGATACGTATAATAAAATACTACCTAATGATAATAAAACAATACATTGAAAAAAATCGTGAAATCAATTTAAAATATTCGCAAAACCTAGAATTACACAGATAGGTAAACTAATACTAGAATTTTAAACTATCAATTACAATAATAATATTTATGAAAAATAAAATAAAATTAAACAAAATATTTTTTTTGTAAAAAATAAACATTCAAATTATCAATTAAGTGATAATAATAATAATAATAATATGGTAATCAAAAAGTATGCCATTAATCAATATATGGTAGGTAAATAATAATAATAATAATGGTTTGGAATGGTATGTATGTATTGTATGTATGTATTGAATGTATGTATGTATTGTATGTATTGTATGTATATATGTATTGAATGGTATGTATGTATGTATTAAATTCTGTAAGTTTCCATGAATTGTATTTCATTGTTCTTCTTCAAACATACAATGTTTACTATTGAATTTCTTCTACCATTTAATTCTTCGTAGATATATCTTCCGTGAATTAAATTTCATTTTTATATTTTCTCGTTCGCGATTGATTTTTAAAAAAAACGATAAAATGTTTCCAAACGGAATAGGCTATGTAGGGTTTAGATAGGGTTTTTAAAGTGTATACACATAAAAAACTATTGCATAATATTGTTATATTTGTCTGAAAATATCCATTAAAAATTATTTTTCCAATGTCGGTAAAATATTTCTAAAGGTCATAAGCGATATTGGGCTGATAGTATATTTTCCATATATTTTTCATACATGTCCAATAAAGACAATTGCATAAAAACTGGATTTATTTATGCGGATTGTAATTCTAATGCGTCTTGCTCTTTTTTTAATACCTTGTTTAATTATTTTTAATAAGTTAATATAAATGATGACTAGCAAATTATGATTATAATAGTTATATATCGACATATTTGTTATTCCTGTGCACAATTATTTTTTCGAGCCGATTCCGCACATTCGGACGCCGCTATTGTTGTTTGTTTGTTGTTGTTTCTCAAAATTAGAAAGAATAATAGTTGTCACTTCATTTCGAAAGATAAACCTAATCAGTGAGCAAGTCAACGACAATATTATAGTTTTTTTTAATATTTCAGTACATGGATTATGACTTAGAAGCAATTAAACAAAATATTGAATCGGAACCTAATATTTATTTGAAAAATGCGTCTGTAGCGTTCGCACGCAATGCAGATGGACAATTATACTTCAATTTTACTACAGAAATATTAACATACGCAAGCCACGAAGTCTCTGTGGGTAGAAAAGTAGTTTTGAACATTATTTATTAATTTAGTTTATTGTGTAGATTTATATTTTAACATAATGTTTCAGATAGCTTTCACATTTAAGGACATCATAACAGACGAGGCATTTTTTGCTGTCTATTTCGACCTTTGCCATGCTATTGAAAAGGATACATTTATTATGCCGTTTTTAAGAAAGCGTTCTAATATTCCGAAACAGTGTCCTACCGAGCCTGTAAGTTGAAATGCTATAAGGTTTATATTTAATATAATAATAAGTAGTTATATATATGGTATTTATTTTTCAGTTTATACTTCGGATAAGAAATATGGTTATATGCGAGAGACCGCCATTTCCCCCAATAATGCCGGAGTTAACAATTCGCATGTCATTTGAATTTATTTATACCGGTACCAGAAAACGTTTCTTATTAGTCGAGGCAGACGCCAAAGTTATTCCATCAACACATCCTGAAAGAAAATCGACCATATAAATTCATAAAATTTTATATATACTAGAATATTTTAATAATTTGTAATTTATTGTTTGTACTTTACTTAAAATTTAGTTTAATGTATTTATCCTGCTCACAATATAGAATTATAGAAAATTCTAGATTTTATTAATCATCTTATTACTTTTTTTTTATTGTGCCTATTTTTAATAGCCATGTATTTCTGACTTATTAGGATTTAAAATTAACGCGCCGGAAACCGTTTTACACCATTCGAGTAGTTTAGTTGAGTAAGCATGGTCCTACACATTTCTGTGCAAGGCAGATTATTTGCTGAATATTTGCAAGGTGATAAACATGGTATTCCATACAAGAAAATTTTATAGTGCAGGTATAACCGATCTCTTAGTACATCATATCATCAGCTGATACATAATATCATCATGTACTAAATCACTGGTACCAAGCTTCTGCAAAGCTATAAGTTTTCGACAGTCGCTGAAATTATGATTTCCAATATAAAAACTTCCCTTTCCCCAAATAATCTTCCGGTGGAGTCACAACGTGATAATTAGTGCATTCCGGGCAATGCTGAAGCGTTTATTACTCCGAATGACACAAATTTAATTGGAAATATTAAAATACACTTCAATAATAAGTATGGTCGTGAATAAAATGCATTCATTGCTTTTATCTAAACCTACATTCCTTTATATGAAAACCTACATAAAAATATTAATGTTGATATAAACGCTTCATTTAAATCGATGTTTTCGTTTGATTAATAATAAACTGTGTATTTGCTTATTTAAAGTAATTGCACCAATTAGGTCTAATCGATATATAGTTATTTGTATATTTTATTATATAAACCAAAAACTTCATACACTCTTTATTTATTACCTGACTCGATTAAGAGAGTATAAAGGAACAATGCTGACATTCATGATTTTGATCTTGGCAAACGAAATATTGGACATAGATGCGTTCGTATGTATTTATTTAAGTCATAGAATCTGCTTTTAAACAATAACCTCATAATTTTTAATTCTTAGCGGGAATTAACTATATGTTACTCTCGTGAACGAATATTACTAAATAGATTTGATGATTCGCACTGTTAGAAACTAATTTTGGCCAAACCCCTCGAATATGTATCCTAAAATTTAATTTTTTTAAACTATTCACTGAAATATATGCATGTATTGTATTCTGTAAGTTTCATTGGACTTCTTCAAACATGTATTTTTGAAGAAGTCCAATGAAATACAATACATGGTAACTTGTAATGTACACTATTGAATTTTTTGTACCATTTAATTATTCGTAGATATATCTTCCATGAACTACAATTTCACCGTTATATTTTCTCGTTCGCGATTGATTTTTGAAAAATCGGTAAATTATTTCCAAAGGGCACAGGCTATATAAGGTTTGGATATGGTTTTTAAAAGTGCTATATACACATTACAACTATTGCATAATATTGTTATATTAGTCTGAAAAAATCCATTAGAAATATTTTATGTCGGTAAAATATTTCCATAGGCTATATGGGCTGATAGTGTATTTTTTCATATATTTTCATAACTGGATTTATTTTTGTAGATTGTAATTCTAATGCGTCTGGCTCTTTTTTTAATACCTTGTATAATTATTTTTATTAAGTTAATATAAATGATGACTACCAAATTATGATTATATTAGTTATATTTCGACATATCTGTTATTCCTGTACAGGGTTATTTCTTCGAGCTGATTCCACACATTCGGACGCTGCTATTATTGTTTGTTTCCTGTTGTTTCTCAAAATTCGAAAGAACAATAGTAGTCACTTCATTTCGAGAGATAAGATAAGATAAGCTGACTATTCGTTTTAGCAATTTTTATTGATTATTATTATTACTGTATTTTATATACGCCATTAAAAATATCATACAGGCCAACACTCTACACATACATGCTCAACACACTCCCACAAACACATACACACACACCCTTAATACTTGACTATTATTTAGTACTAAAATTGAAGGTACATTAATTTTATTAAGAAGTTTTTTTAAAACGTAATTTTATTGAAATCCGTAACCGGTGTTATTTTTTGTAAGTCTGTATACATTTTTAAAAATATTATTACTGTAATACTGTGTGATTTCTTAATAAAAAAATGAATTGAATAAACCTTATCAGTGAGCAAGTCAACGACAATATATTTAAAAAAAAAATATTTCAGTACATGAACTATGACTTCGAAGTAATTGAACAAAATATTGATTTGGAACCTAATATTTATTTAAAAAATGCGTCTGTAGCGTTCGCACGCAATCCAGATGGACAATTATACTTCAATTTTACTACAGAAATATTAACATACGCAAGCCACGAAGTCTCTGTGGGTAGAAAACCAGTGTTTGAACATTATTTATTAATTTAATTTATTGTGTAGATTTATATTTCAACGTAATGTTTTAGGTAGCTTTCACATTTAAGGACATTAACAGACGAGGCATTTTTTTGCTGTCTATTTCGACCTTTGCCACGCTATTGAAAAGGATACATTTATTATCCCGTTTCTTAGAAAGCGTTCTAATATGCCGAAACAGTGTCCTACCGAGCCTGTAAGTTGAAATGCTATAACGTTAATATGTTATATAATAATAAGTAGTTATATCATATATATATATATATATACTATATATATATATATATATATATATATATATATATATATATATATATATATATATATATATATATATATATATATATATATATATATATATATATTTTCAAATTGAAATTATGTTTATTACTAAATAAATGAAATGATAAAATAATGAAAGGGCACTTATTGTAATAATACACAAGTGGCCTTTCATTATTTTATCATTTCATTTATTTAGTAATAAACATAATTTCAATTTGAAAAAATAATAATTTACACATTTTTATATATATATATATATATATATATATATATATATATATATATATATATATATATATATATATATATATATATATATATATATATATATATATATATATATATATATATATATATATATATATATATATATATATATATATATATATAATATACATATATATATATATATATATATATATATATATATATATATATATTATATATATATATATATATATATATATATATATATATATATATATATCTATATATATATATATATATATATATATATATATATATATATATATATATATATATATATATATATATATATATATATATATATATATATATATATATATATATATATATATATATATATATATATATATATATATATATATATATATATATATATATATATATATATATATATATATATATATATATATATATACATATATATATATATATATATATATATATATATATATATATATATATATATATATATATATATATATATATATATATATATATATATATATATATATATATATATATATATATATATATATATATATATATATATTATATATATATATATATATATATATATATATATATATATATATATATATATATATATATATATATATATATATATATATATATATATATATATATATATATAATATATATATATATATATATATATATATATATATATATATATATATATATATATCTATATATATATGATATTTATTTTTCAGTTTACACTTCAGATAAGAAATATGGTTATATGCGAGAAACCGCCATTTCCCCCAATAATGCCGGAGTTAAAAATTCGCTTGAATGTATTTATACCGGTACAAGAAAACGTTTCTTATCGGTCGAGGCAGACGTCAAAGTTATTCCATCGATTTATCGTGAAAGAAAATCGACCACATAAATTCTTATAATTTTATATATACTGGAATATTTTAATAATGAAATGTTTTTGCTTTACCTAAAATTTATGTTAATGTATTTATCCTGCTCTTAATATAAATTTCCAGAAAAAAACTACATTTGATTATTCCATTTGAAAGAATCTTCTTATTACTTCATTTTGTCTTGGTTGTGTCTATTTTACAAGGTTTTATTTACCTTGCAATGTTTGTCAGTATGTTTGTTAGAGTCAAATCTTGCAAGCAGAATTAGAGACACTTTCTCTAGAATTAGAGCCTCTAACATATTGGCTCAGTTCCGATGATAATGAATTCTTATGGTAAGCATGACTCGTCAACGGCCAACAGCACAGGCACAAATTTATGTATACGCATTCAATTATGATGGTCCGTTATAAGTTTCACCATGACATAACTGCTGCTCCAAGGGTTGGCTACCGACGGGGGGATTCCTTAACGGTCAACAGCACAGTAACGAAATTTTGTATGCACATTCAATCATGATAGCCCATTTTAAGTTTCATCATGACTTGGCTGCTGAGCTCAGGGTTGGCTCCCGACGAGGGCACTCCTCAACGGTCAACAGCACAGACACGAAATTTTGTATACGCATTCAATTAAAATAGCCCGTTCTAAGTTTCACATTGATACGGCTGCTGCACCCAGGGTTGGCTCACGACGAGGGGACTCCTCAACGGTCAACAGCACAGACACGAACTTTTGTATACGCATTCAATTATGGTAGCTCGTTCTAAGTTTCACTATGATATGGCTGCTGCACGCTGGGTTGTCTCGGGACAAAGCATTTTAATAAAAGCTTGTTTTTAAAATGTGTTTTTACTATCAACTTATTATTATAAGCCACGTATTTCTGACTTATAAGGATTCAAAATTAACGCGCCGGAAGCAAATTTATGCAAGTCGAGTAGCTTAGTCGAGTAGGCATAGTCTGGTGAATTATTAATTTATTAAGTGGCTACAGTAGGGCGGTATCGACTACAACGGGCGAACCCATCAACCCAGGCTGGTATAACAATATGTAATCGTTCTTTCAGCCGTTGGATGAGCGTAGAAGACTTACAGACAAGACAATGCTGTCTAGCTCGCCAGAAGCCCGTTAGAGACCAACGCCTTACGGCGAGGCACCGGGAAAGGTGTACAGCGGGCAGCCTCGGCCCTAACTACCAGTTTTGGTACGATATCTCCGTCTGGAGTTAACCTTTAGGATACCTCTATCCTCCCGACTGTTTACCGGTCCGAAGTCGCTTACGCGGCCTCTACCTGTTGTATTACAGCGGTAATTCAATTTGAATTTATCGCGGACCTTGGCGTTCTTTGCCCGTAGTGCGACACGGGATCAAGTGGCCCAAGGTCGTTTCAAGAGTGGTATGACAGAGTGACATCTACCCCCGCTGCTTAGGAGCATATTTTTATAGTCTCCAGACTCCTTCAGCAATTAGTCAGAATGCACAAACGATTGGCGTCGCCGAATGGTGCTCAAACCGTCCAGTAGCCCCGGGAGAAACCGGTTCTCCAGCTTTGAGGCCTGAGACGCGAGAGTCTTACCCGGGGTAGCCTTTCGTATGAGGAGGATTCTGAATAGTAGCTGAATTGTGAGTTGAGCCCATCCGAGAAATAAGTGGATCTTGTGGCACAAGCTGCACAAAACCATTCGCTACCAGTAGGTGTATACAATATACAATTTAGTGCCTGTGAAGGTCTCTCCCATGATCAGTGGTCTCGAGCGAGCCACATTTCGTCGAATCGCCGCGTCGCCCCGCGGGGCTCTTGTAGGAAATGCTTTGATTATTTGCCTAACTTATGTTAGCTAAATTAACTATAGGGGAACACGAGTAGGAGTGAACCATGGGGTGGAGTGAATTACTCCCGATGGCTGAATTTGAATGATTCTGATTCTGATTTTGAATTGGAGGATTTGATTATCGGTGAATAACAAGAAGAAGATTATATTTTAGTCCAATTTACTGTCCCTAAAAAGCCTAATATATTCTATGTTGGGAAGATAAAAGGCGTTAATGAACTCGAATTCACAGTTAGTTTTCTCCATAAAAACGGCGATATTTTTATAATGCCAAATATTCCTAACATTATGAGGATATTAAAATGATTCTATCTCGGCTCGAGTTTTCAAGGACAACTAAAAGACGTCATTGTGATTGCAAATTTGCTATAAAATTTTATTCAAGTACTGCGAGATATGTATATAAAACAGCGATATAATGCAGAGAATATAGATTGGCAATTTCAAAAAATCTATTAAAGTAGCAAACATAATATCAAATAAATGCAATAAAAGTAAAATAATATTTTATTTCATTTACTAGTTGAATAAAACAACTAGGAGGTTAATTAGATTTCCCTTTTACAAAGGTTATAAGATTTTATCTTTTTAAACCGCAGTTCATAAATCAATTATAAACAAAAAAATATTCATCCGATTGAATTTCATAAAATTAAATATTGAAGGCCATCTGAAATGAAATTAGTAAAATTTTGGCGGTTTTAGCAACCTTCGTGGTTCCTGTGTGGTATTTACTTATGCATTATATATTAATTGTATATATTTTGGGCTATTAAATGTTTATATCTCAAGCTCATTTTACTTCAATTTTATCATTTATCATTTTACTCAGTTTTACAATTGAATAATATTGAATTGTCAAATAAAGAGCTAACGGGCCCTTGCTGAGTTGGCCACGAAGACCCATTTTGTTCAGGGTTGGTCACACTCACGGGTCAACACCCATCCGGCGGCCTCCACGCATAAAGCGCGAGCCTTGGACGCCGAGCATGAAGGACTAGTTTCCCTTAGGAGTCAATCTTCTGGCGCTCTTAGACGGTCTGCGCACCGTTCGACGTAAGCCAATCGATTGTGCATTCTAACTAACAGTCGGGGGAGTCTGGAAGCAGTACTGTTTCCTATAGAGCGGGGGTGGTATCTGACCTTAGGGCGACTGCTCTTGAAACGACCATCGGCTACCCGAATCCGGGTCAACAGCCGGGCAAAGGATGCCGTGGTCCGCGATAGATTCGGTTTACACAGTTTCACCGCTTCGTAAGGGAGAGGAATGCGCACGCGACCTCTAACTCGTAACCAGTCGAGTGACGGGAGTAATCTGGTCGCAACTGGAGGTAAGAGCGTGAATGTAAGCCCACTGGCTAACATACCTGGTTACCTCGCGGATAAGGCGTTGGCCTCTTACGGGCATGTAGCGGAGCTTGACGGTGGACTTTTTTGTCTTCTGCGTTCAATTCACGGGAGATAGAACCATCATTTCGTTAAAACATCCTGAGGTGACTTGTTCGCCCGTTGTAGTTGTCAACTCTAGTTGTCAAATAAAGATTTACAGGCAAGCAATCAAGGAATATAATCTACATTAAAATAAACTATCGTTTTCATGTCAATGAAAAATATTTTTGAGAAATAATTGAAAATTATAACCCGCATTTTAATAAGATCTTATTAAATCATAGATTTGAATATGAAAAAGTTAGTATATGAAAAATATAAACTGTGATAGAATTTCTAAAACATGAACAATATCCTGTCCTGTTTTTACACGACTGCCCAACAAAAAACGTGTGCAATATGTTCAGGGTTCATTAATGTATGTTTTCCGTTTTTTTTCACCATAACTTCTAAACTTGAACCGAGTAAGAAGTGTGTAGTATTTTTAGAATTCTTATGTCATTTTGAGTTTCATTAGGTACTTTAACACCCCAAATATTAAGTAAGTAGTTGTCTAAACGTTCAAATGTCAAAATGTCTATAAATTAACCTAAATATATCGTGTTTAGTGTTAAACTATAGGCTCATTTAGTACATTCCTGAAATTTACATCAATCTATATATGGATAAATACATAAACCACTAATATTTTATAAAAAAAAAGTTATAAAAATAATTATAATTACAACAGTTCACTTTCAGTCGTATTTTTTACCTATTTGCTTGTTTTTATTTATTTCTATAGAGTGCAGAAGAACAGACCTATTCCCATCTACATGCATAATTGGCTACTATAGGGAGGTGCACTTGATGGTACAAAAACTCCTCCCTTAACAAGGTATAAAACCCTTGGCAAGCCAAACCTGCATTTTACAGGTTTTTTTTATCACCTGAATCTATTGCAATAACTTTTGGCAATTTCGGCCCTAACTAAATGACAATTGATCCTTACCCAATTACCCATCCTACTCGCCGGACATATCCCTACGACTTCTAAGAAAAGGAAGGCAGGATATTAATTTATGTATATCATAATTTTTATTTAATATTTATTATTCTATATTTATCAGTTATCCATTTAATTATTTGTTACTTAATTATTTATCCTTTATTTTTTTTTTTACCTAAGAAAATAGTCGCCGCGCTCCTACTTTAACAGTAGCTAAAATGGTTGACAATATTAAATATATTATGTATATATCCAGTTCGCCCTTAAGTACATGCGGAATGATATTGCAATAATGATAAATTAATCATTAATTCACTTATTCGCTAAGCAAAAACGAAGCCTATTAGTCGGTGGTAAAACTTATATTTGATGTTCTGTTCTTCTGTATACCAAAGAGCACGATAACTCGATAACGAATAGTCCTATTTCAAAAATTCTTTCGCCAATAGGTTTTATCGTCAGCGAGAAAAACTGTAGAGATTAATGGTATCATTACCTAAGATAAAAATGGGAGCTGCCATATAAACGGACCTTATTGAAACGAACTTTCTAAGCCTGTTAGGCAAGACGAAGTCTGACGTATGTTTATCTAGTTCATCAGTGGTAAGGACTAATTCAATTTAGGGTTCCGTACCTGCGATATAAGTTGGAGTTGCCATACAAATGGACCTATTTGGAACGTCTGTCCTCACGATAAGTTTAGAACGCGGTGTCCGATAATATTATTTTCGCCGGTAGGTTTATTCGTCAATGGGAAGAACTGTGTACATTTTAGGGTTCCATGCCCATAATACCAAAGGTAGCTGCCATACAAACGGACTCCTTGCAATGGGAATCACATCGGTAAAGTTAAATGGAGGTGCGGAATAAGTAGGGCAAGTCCTGGGGACGCCGTGTACGGCAACAGTAGGATAAGTCGGGGCAAGTCCGTGTGGAGGTGCGGAATGAGTAGGGTAGGACGGGCTAAGTGGTGTGAAAAATATCGTACCTATTCTTATACAATATCGTACTTTACAAAGATCCTTTATTCAGAAAATTTAGTACTTTTGTAAAATGTAGTAGGTACTCCTAAAAATATCGTCCTTTCAGAAAATTTCCTATGATTCCAAAATATGTTACTATCATAAATTACTGTACTTTCCAAAATTATCTATTATTCTTAACAAAAAAATACGGTTAAAAATATCGTACATTCCGAAAAAAATCTGAATATTTTAAAGAATCATGCTTATTCAAAATATCGTAATATTCAAAAAATATTAGTCGAGAAAACACATTTTTGACAACTTTTGGTATTCTTTTTAAACACATTTTTTGCTCATATTTCTATCTTAGCATCATAACTAAGATAGAAATAGGACCTGCCGTACAAAACCTCATTGAAACAAATTTTCTAAACCTGTTAGGCAAGACCAATTCTGAAGTATATTTACTGTTTTTTTATGCAAAAAAACAATACAGAAATAATACATTAGATATCACTAAAACCAGGTCTGCTTTGACCGTGATTTTAAACAAAGCCTCTACATTCATAATAAGTATCGAGTTTACCGTCAATTAAATTACCACCAAATACATGAATTACTTAAATAGTTAATAACATTTAGGTTCTACTAGCAATTTACATAGTTATTTTAAGGTATGATGAGCAGTGAATTACTTTTCGGCCACACCTTTTACTATTATGGCTGGCCAAATCTCGTACATACAGGTTGCTCCTTATTTAAGTGTTTCGTTTTTATTTTATTTTATTTGTTTTAAATTTATAATTTTGATAAGAAACTATTTTTAATTTCGATTTTATATTTTTTCCATTTAATGATTGTTCATTTTGATATACATGTTATTTATTAATTTAGGAATCACATAATCTGTCCTGCGTCTGCCATACGTATTCATGGTTTTAATTATACGTAATTTTTTATTTGTTAAACTTCGAGTTTTCGGTCCCTTTTCCCGGGTTATTGCTATTTGTATAACTTTCCGAACGAATCGTTCGACGAGTAAAGCATGCTCTACCTTTTTTATGAATACGGAGTAGTTTACAATATTTAAATAGTTATGTGATATTTCCCTTGTTCATTAATCTTTTTAGAGACTTTCAGTTTTAAAAAACGGATTTGCAGTGTATATGACTTATACCATAGTTAGTTAGCCCGTATGATATGATAAAGCCCACAAGATTGTGATAAAAGGTTAGTAAAGTGTGGTATGGGGTTCTATTTTTATTATACGAAATTTTGTTAGGATTGATCTTAATTTCTCGCATTTCGAATCTATGTGAGCCCTCCAGTTCAGATTATTGACGATTAGTAGTCCGAGATACTTTGCCTATTAAGTACTTCTATGATTCAGTGGTATCTGGCTCTATATCAGTCGTTCAACAGCCGTGATCGTGGGCGATAAGTTTTAGTGGCTAAAAAAAAATAGTTCTTCCCATTAACCTAGTTCTTCAATGGGAAGAACTAATTAGATTTCCGGTTCCGTACCTGCGATATAAGTGGGAGTTGCCATATAAACGAACCTATTTGAAACGTCTGTGCGCACGATAAGTTTAAAACGCGGTGTCTGAAAATGTTTTTTTCGCCGGTAGGTTTATTCGTCAATGGGAAGAACTGATTAAATTTAGGGTTCTGTGCACACGATAGCAAAGGGAGCTTCCATACAAGCGGACTACTTTAGAATCATATTTTTAGCTATGGCTCGGGGTAAGTTTGGTGGAGGTGCGGGATAAGTTGGGCAAGTCCGGGGAACGACGTGTACGGAATCAGTAGGCTAATTCGGGGGCAAGTCCGTGTGTAGGTGCAGATTGAGTAGGGTTGGACGTGGGAAGTCCGTGTGGTGGTGCAGAAAATATCCTACTCTCATACACTATCGTACTTTTCAAAATATCCTTCATTCAGATAATTGAGTGCTTTTATAAAATGTAGTAACTCTTCAAAATATCGTCTATTCGGAAAATTTCCTATGATTCCAAAATATCTTACTTTCATAAATTATCGTACTTTCAAAATTATCTAATATTAATAAAATAATTTACTCTTAACAATATCGTAGATTCAGAAAATTTTTAAATATTTTGATATATCATGCTTTTTCAAAATATCGTAATATTCAAATAATATATGAAAAAAATATTTTTGGCAAAATTGATTTTATTTAACAACTGCCTTGACAACAAACTTTCGAGACAGCTTTTTTTTCGTTATACATTTTTGATCGTGTAGTAGAGCAAGCAGGGACGCTATTGCGAAGCCTAGTATCAGAAGCGTAGAAAATACGAAACAACTATTTTAGAGATACTGTAGAATACAGAGTAAAATTATTTTATAGTTGGGATAAGCTCACGAAAGACATAATATCCAATGTAGGTTATGGTTAGGACATAATATCTAATGTAGGATATGTACGAACGCTATTTTCATAAGGATTTATTTAAAAAATGTAAAGTACATATTTTTTTAGGTAACTCAGTTTCTTATTTGGTAAGCACACACGTTTTTTACTACCTATTATGGGACTTTTACACTGAGCTTGTTATAAAATCGAGGCAGAAGGTGCTAATACGGCTATTGCAAAATTGGTAATTAATCGTTTTGTTAGGTTCAGTTAGTTCAGCGTCTAACGTCATTTTTAAAAAATAAACTTTCACCTGTACACCAACTTTCACCTGTACACAATTCCGATTTCGATGATTTGTAAAATGTATGAAGTTACTTTTAAATGCATTTAGTGGGAGGTTGTTGCTCTCAAACCAACTATTAAGCATGAATAGATTAATTTTAAAGTTAATCAATAATTCTTCCATATCTTTACCGGCAACAATTAAACTAGTGTCGTCGGCAAACATCGTTACATTTATATCATTGAAATACATTGGTAAATCATTTACATATATTAACATATTGGCTTAACTGTAAAGTTATCACGGAAAATAAATATTAGTCATTTGAACAAATAATAAATAAATGCACAAAGTATAAATAAAACGCAGCTTGCATTAAAATTTTAATCCATTTAACAGGATAGTGAGAAAAACATACACTTTATTTATTTTGAAATAACTGGTCAGAAAAGTTTTGCTCCTTAATTTACTGGGAATGAATACTATTATTACACAGATATAACTCTTAACTCTGTCTCAGAAGATTACCCTTATTGTAATATTAAGTGTTCCACGGGAGTCAAATAAGGGACCATCCGCATATTACGTAATCAAATTTTTGGAATTTTTCGACCCCCCCCCCCTCCCCCATGTCAACAGACATAATTTTGACGTCCTGCCTGAGTAACAAGACAAAATTCGCAGGGATTGATCTCAATATGATGTCGAAAATAAGTCGTAGGTACGTATATGTCTGCCTCTGTTATGACCATTTTGAATCAGACATGCACATACTTTAAAAAGGGATTCTTGCAGATATTTACTACTAATTTTAAAAGGTTCTTTTATTTTATTGTATTGTTATATCCTCTCAACGCGGTATTTTTTTAATCAAATAGTGACGATTATTAGTAAGAAAATAAACATACGGCATTCTAGTGACTTACCGAGCATTGGTTCGCCGACCAATACTTTGTAATACTGTGGGCATCCATAATTTGTAATTTAATTAAAAAAATAATAATTGTCATAAAAGTAAATTTATTATCATTAGTGTAAAAATGTTACTTTGATACATTTACGAGCGGTGAATCGGTCAGTTGGAAACGAAAATAATGTAATGTACAAAAATATCAAAACACACACATGTAATAGACTAGGTAATTTTATATTAATAAATATTAATGACCGTTTCTTCCTTTTCTCACATATAACTTTATTTATTTTATTTAATCAAATTTTATATGATATTTATTGCCGATTAAATAATGGAATTGCATTTTATTTATTATATTATCTTTTAATATTTTTTTATTATTATTATTTTTTTATTTTATTCTGAAGACCACATTTTAGGGCAATTTAGTGTCATTAGCTTTTTACTAAAACTTGTATATTTGTAAGCAACCAAGCAATCAAGCAAACTTGATTGTAATATTGGAGTCCTGTCCACCCTAGAACGGGCTAGTCCCAGTTGGGTGACAGAAACAAATAAGCAAAAGGTTAAGGTTTTGCCATTCGGTTCCTGTTATTTTTATAAGCTAATCAATGTTTCATAGTAATTAATTCTTAAATAAATAAATAAATAAATATAATAAATAATGGTTTTTAGGCATTGCTTTAATCCCGGAAGTAGTGTATACTTTCAGAATATTGTCACATCTACGGAAACATATAAATTATGGAAAGTTTATTTAATATCAATTTATCTAGGTAAGACTTTTAAAAACAAAAACAATTGCACGAACCATTTCTTAGTTCGGGTAAAACTTAATTGAAACAATATTTTCCACTGAGAATTAGGCGTAAATTGAGGAAAGGGAAAATCAGTTTCGCTGGACAACGTTAAATTTTGGACTGCATAAATTCCCTGAAAAAAAAACAAAAATAATTATCCATTGTGACAAATTTGTAGTGAATATTTACGATTGGTTGGCATGTGCCTCTCTTGTAGTCAAAGAGTGTAAACGCTGTAGTATAGTTTAGCCCATTTTTTACAAAAGACACTGATTCCAAGTAACCCATGATGTACCTATAAGGCTATTAATCGATAATTGTAAAGCTTCTGGTCAGCAGTGAGAAGCAACCCAATTGGTTTAAGTTAGATTTTAGCATCGCTTTTAATTGACGACTTTAAATACCTTGTTGTTCGGTTTTAAACGGTTTTAATAAAATAAATGCTTTCTCATAGGTTAGTTCATTTATAAATGTAAAATTAGGGATCCAACAGTATCTTCATATATATATATATATATATATATATATATATATATATATATATATATATATATATATATATATATATATATATATATATATATATATATATATATATATATATATATATATTATATACTGTTCAGCGTGCATGCCCGAGTGCAAGTTAAAATGTGCACAATTTGCTTGTCAATCGGCACGATTTTATTTAACCAAAGAACACAAAATGTATAATATTATTATGTGTTATTCTTAGTCTGTTAGAAAAATTATACCTAATTCATACCGGTTTTGTTGGACATCCGTGAGGAATATTACTGAACAGCCATAGAACAGGCATGAATATTCTATCTTCTTCTAAAACCTTGCATATGTTATTTTTAACGGAAAGTGGAGTACGATAGTATCTCAATCCTCTTTTTTCAAAAAACGTCAGCTCTCCCTAAAATAAAAATATGACGTGATGTAAAAGTTTATCAAAAAGACGTCCTAATGAACTATAACTAAGGTGTGAATCCAATTATGTTTAGCATGCCGAAACATGCTTAGCAAACATGCAGCGGCATCTTTTCCCTCATCACACCTAAACCAATTATAAAACATTTACTGATAGTTTAGCAGCAAATCACAAAAGAATTAGTGAAGGTGAGCTAAAACGTATAAGAAGATAAATGGCAGCTAAAACATGGGTGGTAAAAGGCAGCTTCGATCCCCATAAAATGCTTACATTATATTAATTTTATTAAATGCTTATTTATAGCTACTTACTGTAATTTCCTTATCCATGTATGTCAATACATTTGATTTTATGTTTAGGTTACGTTTTTCCTCGACCCACACAGATACATTTTTTATGTAAATATTCTGCTTTATATATAACTCAAACAGATGCTCTTCAAAAATGATATCGTAATTTGTCAGCTGAAGAAAATCTGCATATATTAGAGAATATAAGAATACCTAATCATAATAATCGTGAAATCCTTTTGTTTATGGTAAATGGTATTAAACATTAGTATTAATTCTATTATTATTACTTCTTAAAAAATCAGTTTCATTTCAGTCATCTTCTATATATAAAACAAAGTCGGGTTTGTTCGAACACTTATAACTCGAGAACGGCTTGACTGATTTTCATGGTTTTTGATTTGTTGAATTTATCTCCGTCCCAAATAGCAGAATAACTATTAAAAACGAAAATTGGAAAATTGGCGAAAAATTAAAATAAAAGAAAAAACATTTTCCCGTACAAAATGAAAATCCGTGTTTTTCTCATGGTCAGTTGTACGTGGCATGTTCACGTGTCGGCAAATCATCCGCGTTATTTGTTCTTGCGCCTGATAAAAAAAACTGAAAATGTCGTATATCACAAGGTGCTTTAATGAAGAGAATTAAACCGAGTGCATCCCATGCCGCACAATATGTAAATAGTTTAATTCAATCATGTATTGCTGACACGCGATTGATATACTTAATTTTTGTACTTTTATATTTCTTTTTGTGTTATTATCTTAATAAAGTAGTGAACTTAGTATTTATTTTGTATTCATTGTATTACTTTCATAAAATCATAAATTAAGGTCAGCTAATATGTAACACGACATTCATTGACTGTTAGGCGGTACAAAGTTCGCCGGGTCAGCTAGTTAAAAATACAATAACAATAAAAAATAGTCAGAAAGTAAATAATACAAAAGTGTAATCATGAACCTAAACATTGGCTTAAAAAATGCATTCAAACCACAGGAATATTATTATTTCATTGTAAAATACAGTTATTAAAATATACTAAAATTGTCAGTATGTTCCATCCTTCGTAAAATATTAACAATGGCAACAAATGGCAAAGTAGAAAAAATATTATAATAATAAATAAGACACTAAATATAGCAATTGGCAAGAATTCGATTACTAATGCCTGCATGCATCAACTTACCCATGAAAAACTTTCACTACCAGTGCCACAATAAGCAAATATAAAATATGATATTATAACTTTTTGATTGAATTGCAATGCCTTTTTAAAAAACATGACTTTAATAATAACACTACTGAATTTATGGTCAAATCGGAATATTAAATATGCCGTCACTTGGATATATTGTTAAGGTACAACATTAAAAATAAATCAAACTACAAATTATCTATAATGAAACCAGATAATTTATTTTGAATTACGATGAAAATGCTATCACTTGATTTAAAAAAAATGCATTAGTGGTTACAAATTATGTTATATACAATACTTGTCAAAAATTATGATTGCTACCATTAGGAAAGGCCCCAGTCCTAGTTAGGTAAAAATGTCATTATATTATGATCTAAGAATTTATTCTTCCATTGACTTCAATAATATTATTTTTTAATGTAGTTTTGTATAAAGATGTGTATTTTGTATTAGACAAATAAAAAAAATGCACTTTTGATTACAACGAATGATCATAGAATCCATCTGTAAGGCTCCCAGAACGATTAGGACTATGTAACTTCCAGTACATTTATCAAAGGCTATTTTTAAAGAAATACAAATATTAAACCCAAATAATCGCTATTATCGATACACTGGAACTAAATACAATAATAAAATAAAATAATATGAAAAAAAAACAAAAAATAAATATATTGGTAGAATATTACAAGCGGTATAAAATGAATATTTAGTAGGAATTGCATCTTTATGATATAATTACACACAAGTCAAATTTATTTAATAATATTTAATATTAATACAAAATAAAACAATAGTACAAAAAACAAATACTATAATAGCAAGTTTAATAAATATAAAATAATGCTATTACCAGTGAAAAATGAAATGAAATGAAAAAATTAAATGAAAAATACCTTTATTGTACTAACAAAAAAAAATTACATGGGTAAAGAAAACTTAAATTCTATTTTAACTTAGTACAAACGGCGGGCTTATCGTTTCACGATTTCTTACAGCCAACCGTGTAATATTAAATAAAAGTATCAATACAGCTCACATACATAAACATATACACATAAATATACATATACATACATCCAAATATACATACATACATAAAAAATATAATTTATAATATAATATATGTATATTATAATAATAAATACATAGAAACTACAGATAAATAATAATAAAAATAACTGCTTATATAAAATGATAGATATTACAAAGTTCTTATGCTTCTATCCAGTCAACAACCCAACGAAAGGGGGAAGGGGGGAGGGGATAGGGGGAGGGTTGGTTCTTAGTTGATATTTTGAGGGAGAAAATGTTTTTTCAGTAACGCCTTGAAACAGGGCAAGGATGTTGCATGACGAATAGCATGCGGAAGCTGGTTCCAAAGTCGAGCAGAATGGACGCTAAATGAGTTAGTGAAAAAAGAAGACTGATGTAGTGGAATTGCTATGGTGTTGTCCTGACTTCACTAGTGTATTCATTTAAAAAGCAGAAGCTTTCATGGAAAACACTCAACCCAATGGTCTGTTCTAATAGTTGATTCAGTAGCGTGACGTTGTCCCTTGAGTAGTTTTTGGGATTTTTGTGCAAATAAATGGTGCTACCTTGCTCTCTGAAAGCTAGTAGTTATCAGTACAGTGTAATTAGAACTACCAATGTGACAACGCCTTTCCTCCTTTGGAAATATCTTCGTCGAGTCAGATTTATTCCCTTTCTACAGGCGGTACGCATTGTTACTAATTTTTTAACAGGTTCTATAGCGTAAACAAGTCGCCATCTATATAAGAAGCTCACCGCTTCACTTGGCTTCTGATGGAGAGGATTTCCCTTCCGCTTGTCGATCCTTACCTCACAATTGGCATAAGCAGTGACGTTTTTTGATACACTGATAATGCCTGACCATTGTTTTGTATTTCTCAAAGGCATTTGATACGGTCTTTCATGAAGGACTTATCATTAAACTACGGGACTTCTGAATAAGAGATGTAGAACTTAAGTAGTTTGATAGCTACATCATGGCGAGGAGACAGATTGTCTCAACGGACAACTACCTCAGTGATCCCGAGACACTGAATTATGGCGTTTGATAGGGTAGTGTGCTGGGACAAATTTTGTTGCTCCTTCAAATATTACAAAATATCATAACAAATTAACAGTTGGAGAAGTCATCACCACAACACTGTTTTGATATTTCAGGGTGATATTTCAGTCTGGAACAAGCCTTTCATAACGCAGACGCTGGATTGGCTCCGGTCAAGCGTTGGCTCGATGATTAATTGCTGACACTGAACGTGATTTTTTTTTACACCACACTTAGTACACATAACTGTGGTTAAGATGAACCGAATAACAGGAACAATAATATAAAAACAACACGCCTGACGGTACAATAGTGAACTATTGTATTTATAATTATTAGAAACAATTTGTTCACGCGGAATAGCACGTTGTTTTAGAGAATAAGGTTCTTCGTTGAAACAAAATTCGTTGAAACGAAATTCAATTTACGCAAGCTTCGTTATGACGTATTGACGCGTGTTATCTCTATAAACATACACCAGTGCTTAAAGACTTTTGCGCATTCTATGAGACAATCGATGGGCCTTGTCCAAGTGCCGTGACGCCCTCCGCTGGGCAATTTTCCTTTAGCAGGGCTTCAAGTTAGCCGGCTCTAGCCATTGACTCGGCTTTCTGAGTAAATCGCAAGGGATTCGTGCCCTGTGACAGTTATCTAGTCACGATAATATTATTCGATAATAATATTATTTTTTAATGTAGTTTTGTATAAAGTTGTGTATTTTGTATTAGACAAATAAAAAAAAATGCACTTTTGATTACAACGAATGATCATAGAATCCATAATTCGAATCCAAATTATTATTATCACGCCACTCGTGACGCCTAGCGCCGACAGCCGCCGCCGCAGTGTTGTATGGATCCGCAAGCGGTTGCTCTCGGTGCTCATGCAATAAAAGTTTTTTTTATTAAATAGACGTGGTTTATGTATACATTATGTCTTTTTTGGTTAATACATCCTTGTAGTGAGGGAACAAGTACGATCAAACAGGCAACTTAAGATTAAAAAAAAAACATTTTATTTATTTATTTTTTATAAAGTGGTACATTTTGTCTGTTTTTTTTTTAATTTTATGAATTTTTTGAAAAATATAAGCCCTAATAAAAAATTGTTTCTAAACGAATCCCTCGACAAGGCACCAATTTACAATTTAGACTCAAAAAAGTTTCTCATTGCCATGGACATTAAGGCTCAAACTGATTTCGAAAACTTCCAGACGCGATTACTCCTAAAATGTAAGAGGTGAGTGTGTTTTATGTATTTTAATTTCATTATGACTGATTAATTCTCTAGCGTCGCACTTAGCCACATTTTTTATTTAGGCCCTAAATTAATTGCAATTAATTAAAACGTTAGGGCGCTCTGAGAGCTACGCTATGTATTCTTTGCCATTAACACTCTTATACCACCACTGCGCATAGATAGTTTTTCTGCGCTAGCGGTATGATAGAAAGTTTAGTATGCGCCCGGTCGCCAGCGCGAGAGGACGTGGAATCTGTGCCTGACGCATTGGTCGAACCATACAAAATAGACCCCGCCTATTTCTTTGCGTGTCCGCCCGTTTCGGATAATTTTCTGTGGTCTTATGTCGTCTTAATTTGATATTTGGACAATTTAGGTACCCTTTGAAGCCCGGGATAACGTAAGGATTCTACCAATATTACACACTTCTAAGTCGGTTCAAGCGTTTAGAAGTTATGGTGGCATAAAGAAACGGAAAACATACATAGGTGAATCCTAAACAAATAACCCTCCTTTTCCTTGGGCAGTCTTGTAATAAATTCGTAAGAATCAAAAAAGGTTACCTAAAAATCAGTAATATTTTGTGGAGTGTAATAATTGAACATTTTGCTAAATAATAATGTAATAATGATTCATTTTGCTAAATAATTTTTCCAAATACTTGCTTTGTACTCGGCCTACCGGGTTCATTCCTGGTGGCCGCGAAGAGGGAGAACGAAAACAACTAAACTGTCAAATTGATTCTTGAACTTGTTTGGTATAATTAGTCGTAACCATTGTAATAAGTACTTATTAATAAATAAATAAATGATAAGTGGTCAACACGCTTTGCGTAATACATCGATTTATATTGAAAACGATATGAGAGCAAGGGGTCGCGGCACAGTCAGATGACAGCGATTCTGACATCATCACGTACTTCTAAATTGGTTCTAAATCGGCTTCTAAATGGTGGAATAAAAAACGGAAAACATACATAGATGAATAATAAACATATAACACTCTTTTTGGGCAGTCTTGTAAAAAGGCAAAGGACAATGCACATGTCCAACTTTGCAACGTAGCACAGATGTTCGATAATTTGGTGTTTTGATTGACAATCGGGTAAGATGGCGAAACAAATTGACTTGTTAGCAGAGAGAGTTAAATGGCTGGAATATATATTCATAGACTTGAGGAACATTTTGGACCCAGGAGCGGTGAACTTTGTGTCGCTCTATAATTAGTTATGGAATTATCTGGTGGGATGGTTAATCAAAAATAATACTAAAATCGCTAGTCTTAGCAAAAACTCGATTTTAAAAGGCATGACTTTTAATAGATATAATTATCCATCGGTTAAAATCAGGCTAATGTTATCAATGAAGGGTAGTTCTATGTCAAAACTGCTCCTATCCTGCTAATATTTGGTGATATGAGGCATATTACCAGCAAAAAAACCCACAAAATACCGTATACGGAACAGAAGTCTGTGTATGTGTTTTCTCCCACAATATCGCCCAAACGCTTCATCCGATTATTTTTAAATTGGACATGCAGGCATAATTTGGTAATGGCGAGAGTTCAATAGATTGTGGTTGATATCAGTCAACCTTTTTTTATTTGTTATATTGATATTTTCTTAGCCAAAAAGTTGCGAGCAGACAGCGGAATCTGTTACCCGTGCTTGTCACTATTTAGCCGCGGCTGCGGTTCGTGTCTTCGCTTGGACTCCGAAACGCGCTATCGAAGCTAAGATTGATACTGGATAAGCTATGATATTTTGATTCTGATTGGAATAAAATAATATGGTTAAAAATTACAATGTTGTTTACTAAGATAACGCATGTTGCTACATTCCTATGGCAGTTACTGATAATTCTGATGTTTCTGGGAAGTCTTGCCGGAAAAGTCTTCTCTTAGTCTTTAGAATATAATAACCGATCGTTCGATATTCTCGATCTAAACTCGATCCTTGCTGCAAATGCGATTTTTACGAAAGGAAAGCGAATAAGGAATCGAGTGATTAGTGTGACAGATATATTGTGTATATCGGTGTATATTGATATATTTAATTTTATATTTTATTCATTAATTTTCAAATCTAAACACATTTAGTAACTTGAATGCAGATGTACTTCAAAAACAAATGATTACATCGAAAATATAAGACAATAAAAACAATGCACATCAATTTAAAAATATGATTTCAAAATAAAAATCAATATTTGAAAGGTATAACTTTCATGTAGAGATTCATAGTTGCGTAGCGTTTTCTTGATCCAGTGTAGAAAAATTCATACTTCACTTGAAATGAAATTTCGGGCATAAACGGCGGAAAAGGCGGTTTAATGCAAAGAATAAAGTTCTCCAGTTCAAAAACAAACTGCAAAAATAACAATAACATAATCAATGAACGGTAATAAATATACAATAATAATGCAATGAAGACTTACAGGCTGTATAGGACATTTAGAAGGTAAATTGGATTGGCGTTTTAAAAAGGGGATTATAATTTTGTCTTTCTCGAGCGCATGACACAAATCAAACGTTAAATAAAACAAACTTTGTAATCCATCCGATTTTATTTCATAAACACTGATGGCCATCTGAAAATCAAATTATAAGAAATTAGTTGAATTGAGGTGTAATTAGTTACCTTCGGGGTACCTGTGCGATATCTCCTCATACATAAGAGATTCCTAATTTTTATTAAATGTGTGAATAATCCGAGTGGTTTCGGCTCCATCACAATCCCAACTTTCAATATAATTTATGTATGAATCTACATTCAAAAGAATTCTCTAATTCACTACAAAAATAAATCTTATGATTAAATAAAATCGGTTTGTATAAAATCTAGTTTTAAAATAATATCGTTTAAAAAATATAAACTTGAAGTAAACGAAAACTGGTAACATATTCGACATAATTTTTTCTAATGAACTTTCCAAAATTTAAACATCTTATATAGGTAAGTTATTTTGTTGTTGATTATGTGTAAAAATGTAAGTAATGTAAAAACTTTATTTTTGGGTAGGCACATGCTTTGCGTAATGCAAGCATGGGATTATGGGACGTTGATCACATTCAAGGACATATCCGAGGGGGGGGCGGCGGGGGAATCTTCTCCCGCAGATTTTTTTTGAGTAAAAAATAAAGTTGATAATGTTGATAAAAATGAATTACCTATGTAACTAGTGGCAGGCACGTATCCAGGAGAGGGGCGGGCGAGAGGACGAGGGGGATAGTTGGGATTTAACCTACTCATATCCTG
Organism: Micropterix aruncella; assembly: GCA_944548615.1. NCBI lineage: Eukaryota > Metazoa > Arthropoda > Insecta > Lepidoptera > Micropterigidae > Micropterix > Micropterix aruncella. The sequence continues at coordinate 20,879,443 of OX155951.1, read as the reverse complement.
CTTATTTTTGTTTTCAATTTATGAGAAAACAAATATGAAAATCTTTTTAACAAATCAAATAAAAACCTACAGAAACTTCAGGCCCAGAAGGTGCTAATATGTCGATCGTGCAATTTATATTTAATCGTCTGTTAGGTGCAGTTCGTCCAGCGTCTACTATCATTTTTTTGAAATAAACGTTCTCCTCCACCGATATATCTTTTTTTATATATTCGAAGTCATATTCGCTTAACTGAAAAAGTTACCACTCAAAATAAACGTTGTTTACTTAAAACATAATAATTCACCAAAGTACAAACCAAACCAGCATCGCACTCAAATTTAATTAACAGTATAGACAGAAATCCATAAATTTTATTCATTTTGAACCACTGCTAAAAATGGAGTTTCGTTCATTAATTTACTCAGAATAAATAGTATTTTCGAACAATAGGCAGTAATTATGAAAGATTTTATCGATATAATTACAGCTTCGAAATTTCTTTAATCTATTCATTTTTATCTGTGATTATATCGACCAAATACTTTTGCATTGTCTGTAGAGTTTTTATACATATGACACTCGGGAGGACAAAACGAATCTAAGAATAAGACACAATTCTAAATCGGTTTAAGTGTTTAGAAGTTATGGTGGAATAAAGAAAAGCAAAACATAGATGAATCCTGAACACATAACACTCCTCTTGGGAAGTCGTGTAAAAAGACCATTATGTACCTACCTTATATGAAATCCTATATATTATTGAATGATTTAGGAAACCAACTACTACTATAAGACTATGATACTATATTGATGTAAAACCCTTGAGATAAAAATTAAACAACCATTTTATGATTAACATTTACTAAAAATAACCACGTATACGTACTCGTATAGTGGCTTGTTAAACGTTCGTATTCATTTTTATGGTTTCGTGGCCGATTTTTTTCGCGATATTTCCTTGGAATAACTGTGACGTCTGCCTCGATCAAATAAAAGCGTTTTTTGAATCCTGTGTAAATATAATCAGTTGAGGAGTGATTTGCTACGCCATTATTGCGAAAAATGGCGGCTAGTCGCATAGATCTAAATTTATTATATGAAACGTAAACTGTAAAAAAACTATACATAAGATAAAAAACGAATTTAGCGCGTGTAGTTTGTAACAACCGACGTTTCGGCGACGTTGCAGCCGCCGTTGTCTAGGGTCTACTCCGATGTCTACCATAGACAACGGCGATGGCAACGTCGCCGAAACATCAGGTTTTACAATATTCACTGAGTAAATTCGTTTTTTATCTTATTTATAATGTCAAACAACCGCGATAGTCTCCGATTTCATATCTGTAAAAACGCTTATTATACGTATTAAAAAGATATTTAATTTTGCATTAGTGACGTATCTACCTTATCATAAATTATCTTACAGGTTCCATGGGACACTGTTTCAGTAGGTTGCAACGCTTTCTGATAAAGGTATTTTTTTCATTTTCAACATCATTACACACGTCAAAAGAGATAGCAAGAAAAGTCTTTTTTAATGTTCATGAATGTGATGGACATCTAAAATATGTAGTTAAAATGTACATTCAAACAACAAAACTCGCACCTTATCGCATGTCCATCTTGCTCAACAAGAGATAGCGTCGGCAACTCCACTTTACGTATTGGAGATCCTTGCCTCTATTATAGGATGTCCTGTTCCCAGGATTTTCTTTCACATCTGACCCGTGCGCGCAACCATATTGCCATCGTTCCCAAATGGGCAAAACGAGTTTCCGCGGGAGTTTCTCTTTTATTTTCCTGGCCTACCAACCGACCAGGAGGGAAAGAATTGTGAACGAGCAATTTTTTTCGAGATGAAGACGGAAATATCCATTTTGAGCCACCCTGAGAAGATTAAGACCATTTCCAGATATAAATCTCTCTGTGTGTCTGTGTATGTGTATATATACCTCTGCGATAGCGCCCAAAGCATAAATCCGATGGAGCTGAAATTTGTTATGCAGTCATCATTTGGTCAAGGCAATGGTTGTAAAGATTATGGTTGAAATCGGCCCACCAGGGGCCGCATTAGTCATATATCAATCTCGAAATATTCGACTTAGAGATTTGAAATTTAGTACACATATGGCCGAAATCTATACATTAAACCACTGGAATGCCGGTTCCATCGATCGGTGGTTTTACTGTTGTATTTATTCAATAATGCAATTATATGCTGTAAAAGTCGCCTTTATTAAATAAACCACCAGTATATATTAGTATGCGTACACTACCAACCCCTAAAACCATTTTTCGAAGGTTGAAAATATGCCATCGTGAGTTTCATTCCCATGGCTGGGTCTCTAAGGGTTAAATCAAATATTACCGCCGAGCCGCCCGAGGGTAGCCGGAAAAACTTGTGTAATTAATTCCATAGTAGAGAAATAGTAGAGGAATAGTAGAGCGGATAGTAGAGAAACTAACCGCGCTGCCGGAGTTGGTTGTGTAACGGAACACAAACGGGTTCGGTCGCAGGCCGCGAGGGCGCTTATCGATTTTATTTATAAAATTAATATTGTGATGAGATCAATCTTTGGCTACTCGCCGGGAAAGTCTTGGGGTGACAAAACCGATTTTTTTGTTTGGCGATGGTGTGGAATCGACTGGGAGCGGCTTTGCGAGCTCTATCAATGCATGCATTAAAATTTGCTTTTAAGAAAGCCCTCCTAGATGAGAAGAGTCAATGATTTGCCTTTTCCCTTTTGTTTTAGGTTGTATAATAGTTTGTCGTCCATTATTTATATTCAACCTAATACATTCTAAACTTAACTAATATATATATTATTTTTATTTTTTCGCGCTCCTTACTCTGGTGTATCCTATATACCAGACGTGCAGTCTGACAGTGCAGACGTATTCCTATTTGCAGTATGTGCGAATATTGCGTGTATCTTTGTTAAAAACCTTATTATATTTCAAAAGTCATTTTCTATGATATTGATATACTCGTATGCAACCGCATATTACATATATCCAATATTTTAACTGCAAAATTAAAAAATTATAACGTCAGCATTTTTTTTCTTTAATACGCACTTGGAATAGACGCACTTGGAATTAAATGAAAATTTATAATATTGCTGGCTATTTAGAAGAAGAAGCAAATAATTGCCCTTATTGCCCGATGGTTAATGTGCAAAAAGCGTTTTGGGATATTTTGAAATCGTCATCATACAAAAAGGAGTGCGCAAGGAAGGATATAAAAGCGATTGAAGATAATTTATGAAAGAAAGCATGTATGTAAATAAATGTCCATATATCTTATTAAGTGCACTAGTTTACGAGTTATCATGAATTGAAAAGCACGCATAAAAGCAAGAAAACAAAAACCTCACTTTTTTTTTTAACAAATTAGGCTTATTGCTGCCATTATTTTGTGAGGTAATAATGAATTCATTCCCCACTAATATGGCAGTGCCTACGGAGCTGTTGCTGGCAGTCGAAATGTCTATGAAGGTAAATTTTATGAAATTTGAAAAGAGGGTCTCCTCAAATTTTCTCAAAAAGGAAATCCTAAACTATAATCACTCAAAAAATAAATGTCAAACTATAACAGAGGGACTTTAAGGGGGTTATTTCACATGCAGTATTGGATTTCTCCAACATTTAATCAAAAATAACATTTCCGCAGAAAATATTACAGAAAATTTTGCAATGAATCATATAAAAATTGAATGAACGCGGTATATAATATGCAGGGGATATATTGCTGTCACCTCCTATTTTAATAACTTCATGGAACTTGCATAACATGTATAACACATCGAAGACTATCACCGTTGTTTGACATTATAAATAGGATGGAAAACGAACTTACCGCGTGAAATTTGTAGCTTGTAGTAAAATCGTTTTCTATCCTATTTATAATGTATAACATAGCTAAGTTCCGTAATTCCAAGTTCAGGAATAGTTTGATCAAAATCTGATAAACTAGGCTTGGTGTGCACTTGGCGACACAACAGTATGGAACATGATGACAAAATTAAAAGGCAGGCGTTGTAGGTACGAAATATATACTTATAACAATACTACGAAAGACGAATACTACGACATACGACAACGGCGATTTAATTCAAAGAATAAAGATTTCGATTTCAAAAACAAACTGTAAAAATAACAATAATAATATCAAAAAACGTTAACAAAACAAAATTATATCGTAAAGCACTTACTGGTTGAGTGTAACAATTATAAGAGTTAAATTATATTTTACTTTTACAAAGGTTATTAGATTTTATCTTTATCGGCCACAGGACATACATCGAACGTAATTCATTCGATTTTATTTCTTAAACACTGAAGGCCATCTGAAATAAAATTAATATAATTTAATGGCCTGTTCAACAACCTTCCGGGTCTCTGTGAGGTATGTCTTTATACATTGGACATATATTGGGCTCGATTGCTTTTCTTTGTGAACTAAAACTAAAATTAGTTCAAGCAAACGAGATAGAGCGAGATTTTTAGCGTCCATAGCCACCACGTTGGCACCGATTCACCTCGTTGTTACCGAAGTTAAGCAGTGTTGGGCGCGGTCAATACAAGGATGGGTGACCGCCTGTGTGTTTGACTGCGTGATGCTACAAATGCCCACCTAGAAGATGGTGCCAATAGGCAACAAGGTGGGTTCTACGAAAAGGCATATGCCTTATAAGTAAAAAAAAGCACTATATTAGAACGGAATATGAAGTGAAAGATCATCGATAAAAAATAACTGTCGAGCATAAACTCGTCCGAATAAATTTGAAGACATTTTGTGCGGTCTTAGATTCAGATGCTTTACCTTTGGTGGGTAGTTTTATTGCGAAAAAATGACAACCGTTCATTTCACATTCCGCTCTGGCGTATTGCTCTGTCTCGTTCACACAACTAATTTCCCATTTTAGTTCACGAAGAAACGCAATCGAGCCCATTATATATATTGTATATAAAGTATAAATAATCGGAATGGTTTCGGGCTAATTTTAATTCGATTTTATTAATTTTATCAGCCACCATTTTTGTACCATTTTATTGTGCCATAAAGATTGACAAGAAGCATTCAAGCGATATAATCTACATTAAAATATACTATCGTATTCTGTCAATGCAAAATGTTTTTTATTTGGAAATAAGGAAATTTATTAGACGAATATTAAAAAGACCTAATTGTTTATAGATGTTTATTTTAAAAGTTACACTACAAAAGCTATAATCTGTGATAATACAAAAAAGGTAGGAAAAAAGGATTACACTTCAAATTCTAAACAGTATCCTGTCCGATTGTTTCTACACACTACGGCATTAAATAAAAAGTGATAATGGGTATAATAAATTTAACTTTTATTGAATGTTCTTATATTACTATGAAATTTTATTGAATGTTATTTTATTACCTGACTATTTTAATTATTGTGTGTTTAGTAGGTAGCTATAAGAATTATTGACTATTTATTAAATAAGCCTTAAATTTGTTTTGTAATACGATTCTTCGACGTATAACTTTTAGTAGGCTCCAAAGTTTCTTTGATACTATATATATATATATATATATATATATATATATATATATATATATATATATATATATATATATATATATATATATATATATATATATATATATATATATATATATATATTATATATATATATATATATATATATATATATAATATATATATATATATATATATATATATATATATATATATATATATATAATATTATATATATATATATATATATATATATATATATATATATATATAATCTTTTTTTAAAGAATTCGTTTAAAGGATGACACTTTGATGAAAAAATAAAAATAATAAAAGCCACTTACATAGCTGGAAGGTTTTCCCGGACTGGACTGGGAAATGCTTATTGTTTAAACGAGATGTATTCTTGGATGAGTACCTACTTTCGACGGTACACTGTAGGTTTAATGGGATCCCTTTATCGCTAGCGAACGATCACCCTTCATCCACATCTCAAAAACAAAGCGTATCCTTTTGCAAACCAAAATAAAATGTCTTTATTAAAGACAAATTTAAGCAAAAATTGGTTTGCAAAAGGATACGCTTTTGTTTTTGAGATGTGGATGAAGGGTGATCGTTCGCTAGCGATAAAGGGATCCATTAAACCTACAGTGTACCGTCGAAAGTGGTACTCATCCAAGAATACATCTCGTTTAAACATAAGCATTTCCCAGTCCAGTCCGGAAAACCTTCCAGCTATGTAAGTGGCTTTTATTATTTTTATTTTTTCATCAAAGTGTCATCCTTTAAACGAATTCTTTAAAAAAAGATTTTACAAAAAACCAATCAAATATATATATATATATATATATATATATATATATATATAATATATATATATATATATATATATATATATATATATATATATATATATATATATATATATATTATATATATATATATATATATATATATATATATATATATATATATATATATATATATATATATATATATATATATATATATATATATATATATATATATATATATATATATATATATATATATATATATATATATTTAATAATATATGTATGTTACATAAAGATTAAAGTAGTAATGAGACTTACTACTTAAAACACAATATTTGGACACGTCCAAGAGCGGTTTTTAGCCGTCAATTGGACACGACTTAAATGTAATGTAACGTATTATTCGACACAGTCACTTTTTAGGATTATGCATTTGATATATCTTTTTTCTAACCACAAAATATTTTTCCTGAAAAACTCTACATCCCGATCACCTAAAAAATTCTACACTGCGGTTACCATTGCGTCATTATCTTCAAATTTAAGAACTCTCAGATGAAGAAATGTTAATTTCGGAAATAAATAAAAATCACTAGGGGCAGGGTTCGGTGATTACGGAGGATGTTTTAGTACTTTGAATCCGGTTTCTTCAATGGCAGCCTCCGCAACTCGTAACTTGAGTGCTGGGGCATTATCTTGGTGAAATAAAACAATTCTGTCACTGACGAAATATTACAATTCAGCCACTGTTGAAATATTAATAAAAAGTGGAAAAACATTGTTTTGGCGTATAACTTTATTCAATATTCAATTTATTTAGATACGACTTTCGCAAACACATACAATTGTAGGAACCATTTCTTAGTTCTGGTAAAACTTAATTGATACAATATTTTCCACTGAGAATTTGGCAAAGCTTGAGGAAAGGGAAAATCCGTTTCGCTGGACAATGTTTAATTTTGCAATGCATAAGATCCCTGAAAAAAAATAAAATCATGATAAGAGGAGTTTAACGCTAAATTACAAAATTAACGCTAAACTACATTTGATGTATGTCCTGAAAAAACATTATACAAACCCAAACATTTTGTGTTTGGGTTCGTAAAATGTCACATGGTAAAGTATCACATTGAAAGTTTCCGGAGCATGAACTGGCTACTCTCATAAACAATTTTTTAAAATAATACGGAAAATTAATATAAAACACTTTGTGTGTAAAGTGTGTTTTATCTGTAATTTGTATTTTCTTTGTGGCTTCGTTTAAAAATATGTATCTGCATTAAATCGGATGTAACTCTTTTATTATTTTGCTGTATACTTTCATAGTATTTAAAGTATAATTTTACAGGCGAGGAGAGCCTAAAACTACTTGGTGCTGCTTTTGTCGATGAAGCACCAAGCGACACGACAATTTATAGCTGGTGTGTAGAACTGAAATGCGTTCGTATCAGTCTCAGTGACGAGTTTCGTGAAGGTTTGTTTCATGGAACCGAAGTGTCGAGAGAAAAGCAATGTAATTGTGATGTGTCAATATTTATACGCCATCCCTGCTCATAATGCGAAGTAGTTACCCAGTGGACCAGTTAGTTAGTTAGTTTTCCTGGGCTATTTCCCGCACTTGGCCTCTTGATTGTGTTTCTTGGTTGTGCGTGGCTCATGTTTCTATTTGTGTTACTCCAGCCAACCCAGGCTGTCCCAGAAGGTTAGCAGCCTGTTTGGGTAGCTACAGGCCTCCGGGACAGATGCTGGAGATTGTAGTATTCTTGCCCGTTGCTCTGCCACGCTCCTGCATTCCATGAGCACATGCTGTGGCGTTTCTTCTTTCTCCATGCATCCTCTGCATAGAGGGCTGTCTGCCACACCTATGGTAAACAGGTGTTTGTTTAGGGGACAGTGGCCTGTCATAGTACCTATGACTTTAACGGATTTTGTCCTTTTTAATCTGGTGGGGTTGCAGGCAAGTTAGTGGACTAAAGAACGCAATCGCATTCACATCGAAACGTTGGAAAGCATCATTCAATATATGTTTCATTTTAACAAACTTGTTCTGAATTCCACATATATGTTATGGAGAAACCGGATCTCCTGAAGCTGGTCAAAAAGACAGAAAAATATAAGAACAGTTGAAGCTTTTGAACAGTTAAATGCAAAATATAATGAAAATAATGTTTTTGCTGTTGAATTGAAAGCTATGGCATATGTTCTACGTCATTCTATTATTATCTAAATAAACATAGGCAATTAAAATATTTTCTTAATAGGTAGGTTCCTACCAACTACTATGGACAGTATTCTCACCCGGCATGGAGCACTCTGTACATTACTTTTATTGAGTTTTCATTTGTGTCCCGGTCAGTACCTGACCTATTAAAGCAACGCTATTGTATATCCATATACGTATAAGTTAAGGTCTGTGAACTTTAACAAAAAATGACAAATTGACTATATTTTTGCAAAAAAAAATAGATTTTTTAGAAGTAAAAAAGTGTTGAGAAAAATATCGCCGAACATTGGGGGGCTACAAATTTCACGCAGTAAATCCATTTATATCATAACCTACTCGTATGCTTGGATGAAAAAAATACTGTATAAGGCTTACATCTGAGCTAATCGGTTCGATTGGTATAGCTGTGCAGTGTGCACGCCGAGAGCAATTTAAAATGTGCATAATTTGCTTGTATATCGGCACGATTTTATTTATCTCAACAACACAAGATGGACCATACCATTTATGTTACAATTATGTATTATTCTTAGTATATTAGAAAAATGATACCTAATTCATACCGGTTTTATTGGACATCCATGGGGGATATTACTGAACATCCATATAACAGGCATGAATATTCTGTCTTCATCCAAAACCTTGCATATGTTGTTTTTAATGGAGAGTGGAGTACGATAGTATCTCAATCCTCGTTTTTCAAAAACCACAACTTCTACCTAAAATAAGAACGTAACATGGAGTAAAAGTTTATGGCGAGGACTTAATAATCAACTTTTTATAAGGATTGAATGAAACTACGAAATGCAACAGAAATTGCTCTTTGCACATAAACCAAATATAATAAATTTCTGGAAAGTTTAGTAGCAAATTAAAATAAAATAGTATATGTGAGCTGAAACGCACAAGTAGATACTTATTAAACGTATATGTTAAAATGTGGCTTCGATGTCCCATAAGATGCTTAAGTCAAAATTATTAAACGCTTCCTTACAGCTACGTACCGTAATTTCCTTATCCATGTACGACAATAAATTGCCTTTTACGTTCAGTTTATGCATTTCCTCAACCCACACAGATATATTTTTAAGATAAATGTTTTGCTTTATATAAAACTCAAATAGATGCTCTTCAAAAACGATATCGTAGTCCGTGAGCTGAAGAAAATCTGCATATTAGACAATATCGGAATAACTAATCACAAAAATCATTAATTTTTTTTATCCATTCTAAACGGTCTTAAGCATGAGTTTATGCAGAATATTTATTACCATCTCAATAAATCAATTTCATTCCATAAAAACTTAAAACAAAATAACCAAATTGATATAAACAGAGAGAATATAATAAAAGAATATAACAAAAATCTAATTACGGACCTAAAAATAATGGACTAGGTATAACATTATAACCACAGGAATAATAAGACCTAATTACAAAATACAGTTTATAAAAGCACTTTGAAATATTTGTGTGTTCCATTAAAGTAAAATATTATTGATCAAACAAATGTTCGATCAGAACAAAACATTTTAGAAAAAAATAACAATCCTAGAAAGCCAGATTATTATGCCAGATGGCTAATTTAAGCCAGATTATTAGCCAGATTATTAGAGTCTGGATGCATCTCCTCACCCATGAAAAACTTTTAATTCCAGTACCACAATAAGCAAATACGAAATATATTGATATTATAATTTCTCGGTTGAATTGCAATGCCTTTAGCAAAAACATGTTTTTAATAATAACACTACCGATTCTATGTAATTTGCAATATGGAATTGGCTGCCGAAAATAAATATTGTTTAGGTACGTATAATACCGCATTAAAAATACATCAAAATTACTTATTATCGATGATGACCTTATATAATTTAATCTGTATTACTATGCAAATAATATCCATTGATTATTAAATAAATATTATACATAATTGTTCACAAATTATGGTATATAAAAAAAAATATATTATTAAATGCAGCAGGTTGTTATAGGTAAATAGGTAGTTGACAATGTCATTGTACTTTTAATTTATATATTAAAAAAATAATATATTTATAAATACTGATTTTGCGTTACTCCTAACTGGACAGAGCCAGTTTCAGGGAAATAGCTGATTTTATATAACATTATTTTAATTTAAAAATTTAGTTTTATATGAAATATATAAAGAAATTGATTTAGTAAATGAAAAACATAATAATACATTTTAAATTAAAATAAACAAAATACTCATTTCATAGTAAACGTAGTAGAAAATAATTATAAAATAAATCTAAATACACAATATTATGTCATAAAAATTAAAAGCTGAATCCACTTTTGTTTACATAGAGGTTTTTTATATTGTTATAGTAATAGAGCGTAGTAGCGTTTTTTCATCAATTATTAAAAAACAGGCTACGTCTGCCTTGTCGTCTGCGATAATCGATTGCAATTAATGACCTGTAATAGTTCGTCGCTGTTGATTGGATTGCTGTGAATTTGCCTTTGTGTATTGATCTGACATTTTTTAATCTAGATTCCAATGAGATTGGAATTTTATTTTCTGGTTGGAGTATTTATAACGGACATAAACCATATTCGTGAAAGTAACAATCGTAGTCATCAGCCTAAATCGATTCCTAGCCCTAGTCATTGGACATCACAGTTCATTGGACATCACATCACTTGTTATAAATGGGTAAGTAGGAGTCTGTAGGCACCTATTATTGTGTCAAAAAATTAAATATCCAAAGAAGACTAGTAAGTATGCAAACGTATGTAATTATGTAATAACTTATTTTATTTTTTATCATTCAATGAATAGATTGCAATTCAGGCAGTTACAATAAATACAAAATAGAATTAAATGAATATTAAAACTATTATACTATATGATATCGGATGCTATCGCGGTTATTTGACATTATAAAAAAGATTAAAAACCAATTTACCGCGTGAATTTTGTAGCACCCGACGTTTCGGCGAGATTGCAGCCGCCGTTGTCCAGGGTAGACTGGACAACGGCGGCTGCAACGTCGCCGAAACGTCGGGTGCTACAAAATTCACTATATAAATTGGCTTTTTATCTTATTTATAATATTATGATATAATATGACTACCAGTTTTTTAGGTTGCTTCTTACCAAACTACAATATTCAATCTTGTATTAAAATAGCATATGAGTTAAATAATAATGTTTTTCCTTACCCCATTTTTAGATATGGTTTTAAAATATTCTTATGTAATATTTTAAAGTAACATATGTAATTAATTAAGTATCATAAAGAGGTCTCTATTACCAACCCCCCACCCCAGGGAGTTATAACGACATTGAGCCACTCTGTCTCCCATGCAGTGAATATAAAGACTTTGCTGATAATGGGCCCGATTGCGGTTCTTTTTGAAATAAAACTGAAATTAGTTCAAGCGAACGAGATAGAGCAATACGTTAGAGCGGAATATGAAACGAACGATCCTCGATAAATACTACCTGGTGAACTCATACTCGTCCGAATAAATTTGAACACATTTCGTGCGGTCTTAAATTTAGATGCTTGCTGTGATGTGAGCGGTCAAGTGATGCCGGCGGCCCGTAAAAGTACGACGAATTACCGGGAGACACAGCGAAGTGCAACCAGCGGGCCAAGCTGGTGCCCTTACTACCAGATTTGGATCAGTTACTTCGTCCTCCAGTCTGGTAACGGATTCGATGTCGCTTTCGCGGTCTCTACCTTACGTGAGCGGTAAATAGGAACGAATTTGTCGTGAATCCGTGGCGCCCTTGTCCCGTCAATATCACTCGGGATCGGGTGGCTGAAAGATAGTTTCTAAGGATAGCTGACGCCAGGTCAACCTATCAGCTATCACCGCTGCTTAGGAAACATATGTTTCCAGACTCCCCCTGTTATTCGCAGGATTGCGAAAGCGTGGCAGCCACAGCCTGCTACGCAAACATCCCAGTTCCGCCCGAGGTATTTCACTGGATCTGCACGTCTGATACCAAATGTCTACGACTACAGATTGCACCCGCATGCTGAATTCACAGCGGCCCTTCCAGGTTAAGCACTTCTTCAGGGAGGCTACTGAACGGACGCTGAACCGTGAGTTGGGCCGACCAAAAGGCCTTTCGCGCGCGAAAATGACCACTTCAATACCAATAATAATCGCCGCCAATAGTCATTTCGCGAGTACTTGCCAGCATGAGCGATCCGGCCACGAATATTGGCATGCTATTCTCTCGCATACTGTTCAATGTATTGCTCTCTTTCTCTCTCTCACACACACACACTCTGTAACATCGTTTTACGCGCAGAGTTTATGACCCAACTCATTTGCGTCTGAGGGCATATCTAGGCCTTACATTCCGATGCAAATAACGCACATCTTGTTTTTTGAGCATTGTTTTAATCTCAGAGAATGACTTTTACTACAATATTTAAATTATGATAAATTTATTCAATATTTATTATTTACCTAGGCATGACTTTTATGAAAATATGCTTTTGCAAAAACCATGTTTTACGTCTGGTAAAACTTAATTGAAATAATATTTTCCATTGAGAATTTGCTGTAAATTGAGGAAAAGGAAAATCAATATCGCTGGATAATGTTAAATTTTGCAGTCTATAATTTCCCTGAAAAAAAAAATCAAAAATTTAGATATACATTTTAACAAATAATACATATTTTCAAATGGTTGAGACATACGGGTTAGTCTTGTGTATTGTTAATGGGTGTGACGACGTTGTTATATTTTTATATTTAATCCTTGAACTATCGGTCGATAGCTCGGCAGTGTGCATGCCGAACTTAATTTAAAATGTGCACAATTTGCTTGTCGAACGGCACGATTTTATTTATCTCAAGAGACGGTTTATAAAGTTTGTCCTATTATTATGTATTATTATTAGCATATCAGAATAGTGATACTTAATAATTACCGGTTTCATTGGACATCCACGAGGAATATTACTGAACCTCCATATAACAGGCATGAATATTCTATCTTCATCAAAAACTTTGCATAAGTTATTTTTAATGGAGAGTGGAGTACGATAGTATCTCAATCCTCTTTTTTCAAATATCACAATATCTCCCTATAATAAAAATATTATATATAGTTATAATTTATAGTGAAGACCTTTAAATAAACTCCACTAAAGAGTGAATCGAATTATGAACTCCAAGAGCATATTGCCCTCTTCCCACCTAAAATAATGTGCAGCAGCAAGTTTAAAAATAAAGGGGCTGAAACCTATAGTTAAATGGCAGCTTCGATCGCCCAAAAGATTCCTATATACATATTCTTAAACGCTTATTTATAGCTATGTACCGTAATTTCCCTATCCATGTAGGTTAATAAATTGCCTTCCATGTTCAGGTTATGTATTCCCTCAATCCACATAGACACATTTTTGAAGTAAATATTCTGCTTCGTATATGACTGAAACAGGTGCTCTTCAAAAATGATATCGTAGTCATTAAGCTGAAAGAAATCTTCACATTAATGTATACCGGACTAACTACTCATAATAGTCATATATATATATTTATTCATTCTAAATTATCTTAAATACTAGTGGCCCAACAAAGAATATTCCAATGCTTCTAAAAATTCATTTTCATTCCATATACGAGTATATATATTGAAAACATATTACAAAAAAAAATTGTTATAAAGGAAATAATCCAAAAATATAATACACGGACCGAAATATTGTTTGTTTAAATAATACATTAAAATGACAAACAAATTGGTAAGATTTAATTTAAAAAAATTGTATTTGAAACAATAAAATAGTCAGTGTATACCTACACAAGTAAAATATTTTTCCAAAATAGACACATCGAAAAATAGAAACGTAATTATATGAAAAATTAAGCATTGAAAATAGCAATTGGTAAGAACACTTATAAATCCTGCATGCATTTACAAACCAATGAAAAACTTTCACTTCCAGTAACACAACAAGCAAATACGAAATATATTGGTATCATAATTTCTTGGCTGAGTTTCAATGCCTTTAAAAAAAACATGTTTTTGAAAATGACACTACTGATTCTAAGGTCGAATTGGAATTAATATATTAAATGAAAGTAAATGACTGTCGCTTGAAAGTATTATTCAGGAAAGTATGTTTTATCATTAAAACCTAATCAAAATACTACAATTTGTCGATAATGACAAAAGTAATTTATTTCATATTATGATGAAGATCTATGTCATGAATATGAAAAAAAAATAATTTGCGTTAGATTTTACAAATTTTGATGCAATATTTATATAAAATACTTTATCTATATTATATAAAACAAAGTCGGGTTTGTTCGAACACTTATAACCCGAGAACGGATGGACCGATTTTCATGGTTGTTGGTTTGCTGTATTTCTCTCCGTCCCGAATAGCAGAATAAATATTAAAAACAAAAATTGGAAAATTAAGGAAAAATTTAAATAAAAGAAAAACATTTTCCATACAAAATGTAAATCCGTGTTTTTCTCATGTTTGACGAAAATTTAAAATAAAAGAAAAAACATTTTCCCATACAATATATAAATCCGTGTTTTTCTCATGGTCAGTTGTACGTGGCATATTCACGTGTCGGCAAATCATCCGCTTTATTTGTTCTTGTGCCTGATAAAAAATCAAAAAATGTCGTATATCACAAGGTGCTTCAATGAAGAAAATTAAACCGAGTGCATCCCATGCTCCACAATATGTAAATAGATTCAATCATGTCTTGCTAACACGCTGTTGATATACTTAATTTTGGTACTTAAATATTTCTTTTTGTGTTATTATCTTAAAAAAGTAGTGAACTTAATATTTATTTTGTATTCATTGTATTAATTTCATAAAATCATAAATTAAGTTCAGCCAATCTGTAACACGACATTCATTGTTAGGCGGTACGTAGTTCGCCGGGTCAGCTAGTATTAAATATAATGAAGCCTACTTTAGGATAGTCCCCAGGCCTAGTTGGGTGACACTGTCGTTATACTACATATATTCTAAGAATTTATTCTTCTGCTATTGACTCGAATATGGATACTAATTTTAACCATTTTTTTTTGTTTTGTTATTAGACACGCAAATAAATAAAAATGCGCTTTCTATAGAAAAAAAATATCAAAGAAACTATTAATCGATAAACTTACCAGCATGATTCGGCCTAACTATCTCCTACAATAGAAAAAAAAAGCTTTTATTTTTTAATAAAAATATGCCAGGTTACCCCAATTTATCGATATTAGCTTAAACGCGAAATTGCAGAATAATATATATTATGATTAAGTGGTTTGAGAACTACATCATGAAGAGAATTCTAGCAGCCTATTCAGTGTCACCCACTTATGGCATTCCACAGGGCAATATGCTGGGAATAATTTTGTTCCTCATTTACAAATTATTATCAGTTCGCGAAGTCATCACACATACAGACAACATAGTTTTGATATTTCAGGGTCGCGACAGAAACAAGCATTTCATAACTAAAACATGCTAAAATGCTTGATTTGCGACCGCCAAGCGTTGGCTCGATGATTCATTGCTTAGGTTGAAGAAAACAAAGTACGTCATATCTTTCTTACGATACGCATTCCCTCAACCCACATATGTAGATTTATTTTTGAAGCAAATTTTCTGCTTCATGTATGACTCAAACAAAATACATCACCGTGGTTAAAACGAACCGAATAAAAAATCCGTTGTGTCACCCCGATTTCGGAAGGAGCCAAGGGCTGATTTCATCTGAATATTAATTTTATAAATAAAATCGTTGAGCGCCCTCCCTTCTGCCAGCGCGTGGTCAAATCCGGTTGGGTGCCATTGCGACAGCTAATGCCACGCTGTTAGTTTCTCGCGGTTTAGCGTTAATATTTGTTTAAAATATATGGCGCAGTTTAAATATTATTAGTGCGGCTTGTATATGAGATATTCCAACCAAAAACGTTCACAATGTGATTTCGGTCCAACAAGGCATCTGTGTACCAATTTCAAGTCTATAAGTTCATTATTTCGAGATTGATATATGACTACTGCGCCCGATTTCAACCACAATCTTTTCAAATCTTGCCATGACCAAATGATGCCTGAATACGAAATTTCAGCTCAATGGAATTAAGCGTTTGGGCTCTATCGTGAAAGATTACCCACAAACAGACACACATACACATACACACACACACACACACACACACACAAAGAGAGACATAATTCAGGCTGTAAATAGTCTTAATCATCTCGTGGGGGAGGGAGGGGGGGGGGGGGAAGACAAAGAATATATTTTAGTCTTCGTCTGAAAAAAATAGCGCTTTCAAAACACTTTCCCTCTATGTCGGGTGGGTGGTCCGGGATAGTAAAATAAAGAGGCACGACAGGCAATTCACATGTCCAACTTTGGAACGTGTCACAGACATACGACGCCTTGGTGTTCTGATTGCCAATCGGATAAGATGACAATAACAAATTGACTTTAACCGGGAGAGTTAGATGGTTGGGATATATCATATATTCAAATACTCGAGCAACGTTTTGAATCCCAGAACGCTGAACTCTATGCTAAACAATGATTATTTCAAATGATATAGGTAGAAAGAGTATTATATTATATGATATTGACTATTCAAATTAAATACATTGCCTATTTCGAATTCGAAAATTACCTACATTCGGTACAAATGCCCACCTACAAAATGTTGGCAATAAGGCGGGTTCTACGAAAAGGCACCAGCATTGTGGGTAAAATAAAAAAAATATATTTTCCTTTTAGTTATACCTTAGGTCCTTATGTAGTTAGGTTTTTTTATTAGATTTAAAATGAATGTAAATAATGAATGTATGTAGATATAATTTAATTTTTATTTTATTTTATAAAAGTCTGCCCAACTACAAGGTTAGGTTTAGTTGAGCTGCACATGGTACCCTAATACATTTTTATATTGACCTTTTATTTATATCTCACTACTGTTTATATGGAATATATTAATAGGAATGTAAAAAAATCAAATAAACACTCAAGAGCAAGGAATTCGGGTCACTTACATTAACATAACATCGTAGAAACTAAGAATACTAGCTTATTCAAATTAAAACTATTTCTCCGTCAATTTAATACAACTTTACTAAAATTATTAAAACGCCTTAGTTGCTGTAAAGTAATGCCATCATTTTTTTTTTCAAAATTAAACTACGAATTCACTGTATTAGTTTCTGACAACAAACTCTCCTGGTATTCCATATTAATATTGTTATTAATGAATAAGTTAGCAATCTTAGTTTCCGAGATATTCATACGTTTATGTCGGTGACCCGGGTTCATTGCTCTTTAGTGTATTTTGCTTTAGTTAAATAAATATAATAAAGAATTTCTGTTTACACTTTGTTATTAAATTAAAGAAATTAACAAGTTTCTTTTGTATAATAGAATTGTTTATTTTGACGGTTGTGCATACGCATTTCGCAAATATTCGCATCTTGTACGACAATGTCAGCGAAATTGTCTCATCGATCCGTATCGACAAATAAGCAACTTTTGATTAATGTCTTAAAAAAATATTTTGAAAAATCCTAAAAATTTATTATCTGACACAAAGTCTAAAAAGCGTTGAGCCTGCTAAAATATCGCGAATATCGTTTATTCGCGATATTTTACCTACCGCTAGATGGCGCAGAGCGCTCAACGCTTTTTCTCAAAAATTAAGGTTTCCAAATTTTCAATTCAAATTTCTATTATAAAAAAAAACGCGTTTTTTAAATTTTTTTTTGCTCGTAGTGATTTATCTATTTTAATGATGCCGGTTAATTAAAATTCACTCTGTATATGAAACGATGATGGGCATCCGCTCCAGCTAAAAACAACACTCTATTACTGCATTATTAATTCTAGTAGTCGGAAGCGCCAAGTGGTGGATTTTGTATTAAATTGTGATTACCATCAAGAGAATCTCATCCCAGCAGAAGGTAAAATGACAGCAATCTAAAAATCGTTTGTGTTTTCATCCATTATTTTAATTGCAGATAAAAGGCAACGAAAATATAACGGTGACCTCACATGTCGACTCGTCAATTTATTTTAATGAACTAAATTGAGTTGTCAACTACAACGGGTGAACCCGTCACCTCAGGAAGTATTAACGATTGATCTCCCGTGAAGTGAGCGCAGAAAACTTGGACAAAACAGTCCACCGCCGAGCTCCGATGCCCGTAAGAGGCCAACGCCTTATACACTCACGCCCTTACTTCCAATTGCGACCAGATTACTCCGGCCTCTCGATTGGTTACGAGTTCGAGGTCGCTTGCGCGGTCCTCTCCCTTACGAAGAAATGAAACGATGCAAACCGAATCCATCGCGGACCACGGCATCCTTTGCCTGGCTGTTCACCCAGGATCGGGTAGCCGATGGTCGTTTTAAGAGCAGTAGCCGTAATGTCCGCAATCACCCCCGCTCTATAGGAAACAATACTGCTTCCAGATTCCCCGACTGTTAGTCAGGGAGCTAATGGGCCCTTGCTGAGTTGGCCACGAAGACCCATCCTGTTTCAGGGTCGGTCACACTCACGGGTCAACACCCATCCGATGGCCTCCACGCATGGGGTGCGGAGCCTGGGTAGGACACTGGGTCAACCAGTCTCCCCAGGGAAACAATCCTCTGGCGCTCCTGGACGGTCTGCGCACCGAGCGGCGCAAGCCAATCGATTGTGCTCTCCGATTAACAATCGGGGGAGTCTGGGAACTGTATTGTTTCCTATAGAGCGGGGGTAGTTGTCTACCTTACGGCGACTGCTCTTGAAATGACCATTGGCCATCCAATCCCGGTTCAGAGTCGGGCAAAGGACGCCTTGGTCCGCGATAGATTCGGTATACTCCGTTTCACCGCTTCGTAAGGGAGAGGACCGCGCAAGCGACCTCGAACTCGGAACCAATCGAGAGACCGGAGAAATCTGGTCACAATTGGAGGTGAGGGCGCGAGTATCTCGAGCCCGCCGGGTTTATTCCTGGCTAACTCGCGGTAAGGCGTTGGACTCTCACGGGTTGTGACGTAGCTGGACGTAGGATTGTACTGTCCAAAGTCTTCTACGTTCACTGCAGGGCGACAGAACGACTAATCGTTAAAACGTCCTGTGGTCACGGGCTCGCCCGTTGTAGTCGACACCGCAAGATGTCCCATATTATACAATTATCTTAGTGATTTTATGAATGAATCGGCTATCAATAATGTGGTCAGGGTTCGTTTGAAAGCCTTTCTTATTAAAACGTATAAATTATAATATAACTAAATTAAATTACGGAAGATTATACAATAGAAAATATTTAAGGGAAATCAAATTATTTTATTTTATTCAGGCCTTTGTTGCTGATAAAAAATATACTGAATATCCGAAAGTTGAACATAAATAATGTTTTTCTCGATAGCAGAGGCCTAATTCGAAAGAATTTAAATGATTTTCATTCGTATACAATAATCTCGTTTATTTGAAAACCTCTTAATTTTCAGAAAAACTGTTTATGACATCATCAAAATCAAAAAAAACCACTTGATTTTCTTGTCTATTTAAAGACAGTCAACAACATTGAAAATTTCGTGTCTGTGCTGTTGACCATCGAGGAGTCCCTAGTCGGGAGCCAGCCCTGGGTGCAGCAGCCATGTCATGGTGAAACTTAGATCTGAATGATTATACAAAATTTCGTGTCAGTTGAGGGGTCCCCTCGTCGGGAGCCAACCCAGGGTGTCGAATCAGAATCAGAATCATAAAAAAATGCATCGTCATCGGATTTGAACCAACAAGTACATTTTCATTTTCATATGATATTTAATGATTTCCCTCAATTTCTAATGGATCACATCATCAGAACAGGGTTTTGATACAAATAGAACCAATCTGTAAGTACATCCTTTCAAGTAAAAAAAGAATTTTCCAAATCGGTTCATAAATGGCAGAGTTCTGAGGTAACAAACAATTAAAAAAAAAAGATACAACCGAATTTTATTAATTTTAAAACCTCCTCCTTTTTGGAAGTCGGTTAAAAAGTACGAAGTTTTTTTGTTTTTTAATATTATATACGACCAGTTTAAGTTATAAGAATTGACATGTACATACAGATATACATTCAAATATGACATGTACATACAAATATACAAGTTGACATGCACATGTACATGCACACTAAAAACACAATACATATTTTTAATTTAATTCAATTAAATTTTTATTTTAAGTAAGCCATATATAACCCAGCGAAGCCTCAATTTATCCGCTGGTTAACGATATTGATCATCTTTTCAAAGTTGGCTTTTGAAAGCAAACTAGACCAATGACGCTCTTACGCACATGTAGACAAACTTATTGTATGTAGGTTTATGCATCAGTGCTGGCGCCGAGAATTGACGCATACTGTTTGCATGCAGTAAGCCGTAAGTATTTCTTCAGGTGTATGCGCGTTATTGAAATCAGTCGAGAAAATGCCTCATTTTCGCTAGTTTTTTTCCATTCGACTCTACAACGCAGTGCCAGCGACTGATTTCGGCGTTTACACGTGGTCAGTACCTACCGCTGGCGCGTGGGGTGGGGTTAATTGAAGTCAGCACTGTCGTGACTTGGCTGTACTGACTTAAAATCAATTTACACAATGAAAGTACCGGGTAAGCGTTGACTTGTTTTGAGTTTGAAGTCAGTAACTGACAAGTAAACCTACACTCAGTCGGGAAAAATGCGTTATTTTCGCTAGTAAAAAATATCCATTAGACGCGCACCACCATACAACACAGTGCCAGCGACTGACCACCTACTGATTGGAGTCAGTACCGCTAGCGCGTGTGGTGTTGGGGGGGCGGGGATCGAATTTAGCACTGACGCGATAGCGCTGTTCTGTCTTGAAATCAATTTAGGAACATTGTTCTGTCTTGAAATCATGTCAGCTCATACGAATTTAGGAACATAAAAAATCACAACTAATATTACGTAGCTGAACAATTTGAGTTATTATATTAACTTGTTTTTTTTTGTAGCTTTTCTTAAATATGAAAGAATCTTTTCGTATTTCGGAATAATCTGTTGTTTTTTCAAATACAGAAAAAAAAAGAATTCTTTGTCAAACATATTTTTATATATTTATTATTTTATGTAAATATCATGACAGTATATATTTTATGTAACTATAATAACCAATTTATATATTTATTTTTAAATTGAAATATTTTAGTACTCTGTTACAGTCGTGTAATATTATTCTGGGCAGTAATTTAATATTGGAACGGAATAACTTTCATATAGAGATTTATGATAGCGAAGCGTTTCCTCGAACCAGTGTAGAAAAATTCATGTGTAGATAAAAATTCAACTTCGGGCATCATTGGCGGAAACGGTGGTTTCATGCAAAGTACAAAATTCTCCACATGTAGCTGAAACTGGAAAAATATAAGAAAATAATAAATAATACAATAACAGAAAGACATTTTACTTATCCTAATGTACTGACAGGAGTAGCCGGACATTTGGATGGCAAATTCGATCTTCGCTTTAAAAATGGCATCACAAATGTATCTTTCTCGAGGGCATGACACAAATCAAACGTCAAGAAAAATAGATCTTCAAATCCATCAGGTGTTATTTCGTAAATACTAGAAGCCAACTGTAACAAACAACCACAGTTGCATAAATATACAGGTAATACATTAGTATATAACCTTTATTTTATTGAGTTATGTACTTACAGATACTTCATTTCCAGCAGTTGTTAAAAGATCTGCTGTAGAATTCATAGTTAGCCTCTTATCTGGCGCAACTCTTCCAACGTCCAATGTCATATTTTTGAAATAAATGTTTTGTTCAATATTTATTTCTTTTTTTGTTATTTCAAAATCATAGTCGCTCAACTAAAATTAAAAACAAATATCACATAAAGAAAAAGCAAAATTTCAAAAATATTACTGATTAAAAATATATACTGACAAAAGAAGCTTCACTGGAAATGTCGCAATTAAATCCAAATAAAAGGACAGACAGTATTGCATATATGTTATGCATTTCGAATGACCAGTTTTACTAAAGTAGACTAATCCACTAAATTCATGCGAATATATAGTGTTTTAAACAATAGAATAACGATTCGATTAAAATAATATTTTTGAATTCCAATCTTAACCGTTATTTCAATTACAGTACCTAGAATCCACATTAAATTAAACTCAGATGAGATGATGATATCGATATAATTACGCGCAGCATTAAATGTAACTATTTGTATTGTTGTATACCTACAGTCTTGTATTATTTGACACTTGTATTATTTTTCCCTATGTATATATATAAATAAAATAAAAACTATACATTTCTTTTCTAGACTAGTAAGCTGTGCACTGAAATAACAAATAAAAAATATAATATTTTTATAAACCTATTAACACATACTTACCTGTACACAAAGTGCTACCATTTTCAAGAACTGTTCATTTAGATTTTTATTTCACTCGGTTTATAATTAACTACCCTGTTATATCGACTAGACTTTATATAAACCCTCCAATCATACAGTATACCTCACAAACTATTATGAGACATAATAATTATGACCACCCAATCAATAAACTTTTCCAAACGTTGTAATTTGCGACACTAATAACAAAAAATACATCATTGCAAAATCTTCGTAGACGATGTTATAATGCCGTTTTTTTTCAATTTCCCTCCATAAGTAAATTAAAATGTCAAAGAAATTTAATTTAAATTTAATTTCAAAATAATAAAAAATGTAAATCAAATACAAAATGGTCGGTAGAATAATTTATAATCAAATACAATATGGGAAGTAAAATAATTTAAATATCAAATAGTATTATGTACAAAAAAATAACAACAACATTTTTTAACAAAACAATAATATACTATAAAATATACATAGTTAGAGTTACCTCAGAACTCCGATTTACAACATTCTTTTTTTAAAGGATGTACTTCCAGGTTGATCTTATTTTTATCAAGAACCTGCTATGATGATGGGATCCATGATGAATTGATGGAACTCCTTAAATATTATCATATGAAGTTGAAAATTTACATTTTGGTTCAGCTTCGATGAAAATACATTTTTATAGTGATCGTGACCTAATTCTTTACCCAGGGTTGGTTCCCGTCGAGGGACTCCTCAACGGTCAACAGCACAGACACGAAATTTTGTATACGAAAAGTTTTACTAAGAGAGGACTGCAGCATCCAGAGTTGGCTTCCAACGAGGGAACTCATCAACGGTTAATAGCACAGACACAGAATTTTGTATACGCATTAAATTATAAAAACCCGTTCTAAGTTTCACCATGAAATGGCTGCTGCACATATAAAAAAATTGAAGTCGGTTTTTTTTTGTAAAAATTTTGTATTATTCGTAGGTCATCAATTGCATACTATGCAAGTATGCAATGCAGTTATGCAATTTACCGTTTTTTAAAGCTAGATTAAAACAAATGGAATTTAGCTGTAATATTTATTGCAATGTAGTTTACATTAATATTATATTAGTATTTGAAAGGAATTGTCTTCATGTACCATTCCATTACGGCAAATCTCTTCCTGGATGCAGTGTAGAAATATTCATAAGTTAATAAGAATGAAATTTCTGGCAACATCGGTGGAAAAGGGGGTTTCGTGCAAATAGGGAACTTCGTCATCTGAAATACAAACTGTACCAAACAAAAAATGTATTATTATGTTGGTATTACTTTTATAACGAAACATGAATCAATTATTATTAATATATTAGATAGGTAGATGCTCATTCAATGTTGTTGACTGTCTTTAAATAGACAAGAAAATCAAGTGGTTTTTTTTGATTTTGATGATGTCATAAACAATTTTTCTGAAAATTAAGAGGTTTTCAATTAAACGAGATTATTGTATACGAATGAAAATCATTTAAATTCTTTCGAATTAGGCCTCTGCTATCGAGAAAAACATTATTTATGTTCAACTTTCGGATATTCAGTATATTTTTTATCAGCAACAAAGGCCTGAATAAAATAAAATAATTTGATTTCCCTTAAATATTTTGTATTGTATAATCTTCCGTAATTTAATTTAATTATATTATAATTTATACGTTTTAATAAGAAAGGCTTTCAAACGAACCCTGACCACATTATTGATAGCCGATTCATTCATAAAATCACTAAGATAATTGTATAATATGGGACATCTTGCGGTGTCGACTACAACGGGCGAGCCCGTGACCACAGGACGTTTTAACGATTAGTCGTTCTGTCGCCCTGCAGTGAACGTAGAAGACTTTGGACAGTACAATCCTACGTCCAGCTACGTCACAACCCGTGAGAGTCCAACGCCTTACCGCGAGTTAGCCAGGAATAAACCCGGCGGGCTCGAGATACTCGCGCCCTCACCTCCAATTGTGACCAGATTTCTCCGGTCTCTCGATTGGTTCCGAGTTCGAGGTCGCTTGCGCGGTCCTCTCCCTTATGAAGCGGTGAAACGGAGTGCACCGAATCTATCGCGGACCAAGGCGTCCTTTGCCCGCCTCTTACCCGGGATCGGATGGCCAATGGTCAATTCAAGAGCAGTCGTCGTAAGGTACGCAACCACCCCCGCTCTATAGGAAACAATACAGTTCCCAGACTCCCCCGACTGTTAGTCGGAGAGCACAATCAATTGGCTTGCGCCGCACGGTGTGCAGACCGTCCAGGGGCGCCAGAGGTTTAATTCCCAGGGGAGACTGGTTGACCCAGTGTCCTACCCAGGATTCGCACCCCATGCGGGGAGGCCGTCGGATGGGTGTTGACCCGTGAGTGTGACCGACCCTGAACACATGGGTAATCGTGGCCAACTCATCATGGGCCCGTTAGCCCCCATATGGGACAGTCAGTATCAGTCAGCCGTTCTGATTTCGCTAGAGGGACGATTTCGGGATCATTATTCATACTCATGGCTGATCCCATTTCATTCAGCCGCTTTAAGTACATATCAATACTGGTGCATAATGTAGTTTTACCCCTTCAAACGACTTAAGTAAAATGTCATTAATGACTGCAAGCCTTGTTGTTCTTGGGGGTCAGAATAGCTCACTCGCATAGCCAGGACTTGGATTTCTGCTTAATGCCAGTAAAATCAGGGTATCTTTTGGCTGTACGGTCTGCGAGGGTCCTCACTACTATGCTAAGCCTTGCAGGGATATCCATCTTTCTCTCGCACTCGTGATATTCTCCGTTCCCTATTTTGAGCATAAAAGTTCGGTGAATTACCCAGCTAAAACATCGCCCTTTAAGTGGACCTTGATGTTTTCTTGAGGAAAAGTTCCACAATGGGAGGCCATAGATATGACGCCTTGACGCAAGACTTTAAATTGTCATCTTGAGTATCAGATCATTTTATAAAATAGTGTTATCCCTAATATTATTTCAAAAATAGATTATTTTCCAAGACCTATTAATTTTATAGCTTAACTGGTTATAGAGATATAGTTTGCTCTTTTTACCTTCTTAGGGCTTGAATTTCAAAAAATCTCTAAATACCAATTACTTCATTTTAATAGCTGAGTATTTCTTTTAAATAAATTTTTTCTGGCTATTTATTAAAAATATTTCTTCCATATTCAAACTCCCGATTATTCCCTTAAAGGGATATATAGGAAATAATTCCTGAAAATGATTTATAGGCACTTATTTAGGAAAACTTATATGGGTAAAACCGATTTAATCGGACTTGACATCGCAATTTTTTAAAATCTATTTTCGATCTTTTCAACCTCGATTATTTCCTTTAAAAAATGTTAAAGGGAAAAACCAGAATTTAATTTAATATGATACGAATAATCTTTTTTGAGTAAAACTAATCTTATAGTTACCCGGGATTAAGAGATATAAAAAAACGGAAAAAATATTTTTGCTCTATTTCATCACTACAACCCCGATTATTCCCTTAAAGATATGTTTAGGAAAAATCCTAAATTTCATTTCTAGGAATTTATTTATGAAAAGATTTTTGAATAAAACCAATCTGATATTTAGTCGGACTGAAGAGATATTGAGAAAACGAAATAAAAACATTTTATTCCTTTTCGATGACTTCAATCCCGATTATTCCCTTAAATAGATGTTTAGGGACAATTTCTAGGCATTTACATGGGAAATCTTTTTTGGGTAAAAGCGATCTGATGTTTGATCGGGATTAAGAGATATTAAGAAAACCGCAAAAAAACATTTTATCACTTTTTGATCCCTTAGGGATAGAATTAAGCGAAATTCCTTCTTAGTGAGCGCATAAGGAACCTCTGGTGAAAAAAAATCATATTTGTGGCTTCGGCTCGGCGATGATGAATTAGTCAGTCACCACGGTCGGCAAAACGTTCATTTTTAATTTACCATGTTCGTATATAAGAGTGCATGATACCTAATAATTTTTAATATTAGCTCCATGCAACACTTTTACAGTTTGCATTAAAATATAAAAAAATAAAAAAAACCTATACAAATATCCTTTCCACCGAATAATCAAGGGCCACAGGTTATTGTTACGTCCCGGTGTAGATAGAAACGAACCTGACGAAACGATAGAACGAAATGTACAATATATCGAAATAAGCGCAAAATATCGAAATAACCGATAATGGAAAATATCTCTCGGTCGGTGAAAGTTACATTCACCTAACTAACTAACAACTATATTATTTAGAGGTATGTGCATTTTTGTGACAAAACCTTCAAAAAAAAATATTAATTGCAAAAGGGTTAATTACGTTTTATTTTACACCTTTATAACATACAAACAAGGCACGCCATCCGCCAGGCGGCAGTATTGAAATCGGCTAATCCCATAATAGTTCATACATACTACAGGTACATACTACAATGTTTCCAAATGAAGCGACAAAATTATTGATTTTATCCTTACATATTATTTGTCTATTGAGCCAAAGAAATTGTGTTTCTAGGCAATATTATTAATTTTTCAAAATTGTCGACTCCGACATTTTCGTCTGTGTAAGGCATGGAAACGTTGAAATTTCGTTTTTTTTTTCAAATATGACTTTCGCCATGGTAGCAATGCAGCAAAGACGACGCTCAATATGAATAATGTGTATGGCCGAAAAATCATCAATCAAGTAACTAAACGATATTGGTTTGATCGCTTCTGTTATTTTCCACCTCGAGAATGAGCTTCGTAGACGATTGAAGAGTAAGAGTTGATAGTGGAAGCGGATGCATTGCAGAAAACTACGGTTGACTTAGCAGAAGCTTTTAACCTAAACCACAAAACAGAACTGATTCAACGGAATCGGTTATGATTAACGACCTAACATAAGATCTAATGACGAACATGAGGAAGTTCTAAAACACATTTGTCATGTGCCTCCTATTCAATTCCCTAATTCAGGGCAGATTAGAAGTCAACGCGGCAATATGGAGTCCTTACGAAAATCGCTACATATCCAGGCTGGAGAGTATTCAGAAACGCTTTCTGAGGTTCTTGTACTAAACAGCATGGATTTTATCCATTCCTACGGCATTTATTCTGGGGATGGTTGGGTACAACTCACTAAGCGTAAGAAGAGATTGGCTGGCAATCTGCCACATATATAAACTGCTTAGGGGGTTCGTTGATAATCCGATAATCCTTAGTCTGTTTGTACCCGCCAATTACTGCCGTGCTAGGACTCACGTATTGTTCGCGTTACCGCGAGCTTGAGCTAACATCGTTCAACACTGCTTTATGGTGCGGACGCATCGTACCGTAAATGCACTATGTTCGGCTGAGCCAGGATTGGATATTTGGACGGTGAGCTTAGCACTACTGAAAAGTACGGTAATGGCATTTCTTCGCAATCAAGTAATTAGGTATATATGTAGTATGCAGTATAAAAGTTGCTAAAAAGTAGTACCTAGTATAATAAGAAAGGTTGGATAATTATTGGACATATATAATTATAATCGTTTCCTATTACACTCTAACGTATTGCTCTGTATCGTTTGCTAGTCTAGAATATTAGTCTATAATGTAGAATAATAATAATGATAGTAAAAGTAATAGATTAGAATAATAATAGTAATAATTTATATTAGAATAACAGTTAGTCTAAAATAAAAGCCTAGAAAAATAATTAACAATTTGAAATTATCTGTAAGGTATTTATTTAAGAAATAAATAAATAAATAAATAAGGTATTTATTTAAGAAATAAATAAATAAACAAATATTAACACATTGTTGGATTTTGACTCAAATGCAAACGAAATTATTCTCCTCAAGCTTTTGTATCTATTATATTGGATTTTGAGAAAATCTATGTACCTAATAAATATATAGGTTTCTGGATATTTGGATTACATATAGCTTTCCGTAGTATTGAATTATTGGATGCTTATGTAGTATAGTACCATTGGATGCTTTAAAAAAGCTTTAAGTAAACTTACCGGCAGAATGGGACATTTAGTTGGCAAATTAGATGTTTTTCTGATAAACGGCATTACGAATTTATCCCTCTCGACAGAGTGACAAATATCAAATGTTAATGAAAACAAATTTTCAAACCCGTTAGGTTTTATTTCATCCAGTGATATTGACACCTAAATATAAGAAAAAAGATAATAAATATATATTAGTACTATTCACATATTATACTGGAAATTATATCTTGTAACTTACAGATACTTCATGTCCAACGATAGTTAACAATTCCAAAGTCAAATTGATAGTCAGCTGAGCATCTTTAGATATTCTACCAATTTCTACTGATATATTCTTGAAGTAAACATTTTCATCTACTGAAAGGTCTTGTTTCGTACATTCTAGGTCGTAATCTGTCAACTTAATTCATAATTTGTATAATTATCTAGAGAAGGAAAAACAAATAAATTTTGTAATACTAACCAAAGCCGCTTCGGTATGGAATTGCTTTCCGGTAATAATTGCAATTGTAATAACATACAAAATGTAGTTCAACATTGTGATGGTTTTTAAAAAGTACAACAGATTTCAAACTGATTTTTAAGTCTTCCTTGACACAGCTTTAATACCATTTCGATCAATAGATCCTTAATTTTAACAGTAATTAATATTGACATAAAATTTTATAGGTAATTATTGAAAATTGTGGGCAAATGAAAGGATGTAATATTATAAAACACATATCATAATTATCCAATCTCGTTTCGGTAATTACTTCAGATGATTTTGATTACATAAATACTGTTTAAAAAAATAAGTGTGGCACTCGGGGACTGCCGCGGTAAAGCTATTGCATAGCATTTTTAACTTTTTAATTTTATTTATTTTATTTTTTTCTGATATCAGATAACTGAGCTCTATGGGAAAACGTTGAAATTATTCCGTATCATTTGCGGCTGCGGAAGCAAATGATTCGGAATAATAATTTTAACGTCTTCCGATAGAGCGCCGCGCACGAATTTTTTATTCGATAAAGCAAAAAAACGGATTATTCGAAAAAAATCGTAGATAAAAAGATAGATAATTAAATTATCTATAAAATGGTGAAGGTTTCATAATAATACGCCAGATAGTATTTGCGTAGTAGTCGTTTTTGTGTTCGGTTAGACCTAATTTCAGAAATTAATTACACTATGTAATATAAAGAAAATCTAAAATATTCAAAGCTAAGAATATTAGGAAAATGTTCTTGTTTAACATATATTTTTTTCGAATTGTAAGCAGTACTCGTTTAGACGTAATTATCAGTTTAAAATCATTAATTTTCGTTAAGAAATTTCTTCATTCGGTCGCCGCGCTGACCTAGGCCCGCGATAAAAGCTATGCAATAGCTTAAAAATCTTTATTACACTTTATTATTCCTGGATTTATCGTAATTGAATCGGTGATTGTCAGAAAATCAAAAATTATAATATATATTTTTAAGGGAAACAATAAAATCTCTAGTTTTTTAAAGAACCCATAATCTGAATTGATCACACCGAATTCTTTAGTGGCTCTCTATCAATATATATATATATATATATATATATATATATATATATATATATATATATATATATATATATATATATATATATATATATATATATATATATATATATATATATATATATATATATATATATATATATATATATATATATATATATATATATATATATATATATATATATATATATATATATATATATATATATATATATATATATATATATATATATATATATATATATATATATATATATATATATATATATATATATATATATTATCTTCTGCTAATTGGGATATTCAAAAATAAACATTAATAAATATGTTGTTTTAATATTACTCAAGAATTTTCTAATACGTGTGTTGTTTTTACCTTCCTTTGTACCAAAAATCGTACACTAAAACATATATTTAAAAAAAAAATACGTGTGGCACTCGGGGACTGCCGCGGTAAAGCTATTGCATAGCATTTTTAACAACTTATGCAATTATAATTATTTATTTTATTTTTTCTGATATCAGATAACTGCGCTCTATCCGAAAACGTTGAAATTATTCCGAATCATGTGCGGCTGCTGTAGCAAATGATTCGGAATAATTTAAACGTCTTCG
Organism: Micropterix aruncella; assembly: GCA_944548615.1. Taxonomy (NCBI): domain Eukaryota; kingdom Metazoa; phylum Arthropoda; class Insecta; order Lepidoptera; family Micropterigidae; genus Micropterix; species Micropterix aruncella. The sequence goes on along the minus strand of OX155951.1, from coordinate 20,848,384 downwards.
ATAAAGCAAAAAATCGGATTATTCGAAAAAAAATCGTAGATAAAAAGATAGATAATTAAATTATCTTTAAAATGGTGCAGGTTTCATAATAATACGCCAGATAGTATTTGCGTAGTAGTCGTTTTTGTGTTCGGTTAGACCTAATTTCACAAATTAATTACACTATGTAATATAAACAAAATATTAAATATTCAAAACTAAGAGTATTAGGAAAATGTTCTTGTTTAACATATATTTTTTTCGAATCGTAAGCAGTACTCGTTTAGACGTAATTATCAGTTTAAAATCATTAATTTTCGTTAAGAAATTTCTTCATTCGGTCGCCGCGGTGGCCTACTAGGCCCGCGATAAAAGCTATGCAATAGCTTAAAAAAAAAAAAAAATTAATGAAACATATTAAAAAATGATAAATTAATGTTTAATCATTATAATTTCGACATCACAAATCAAAACTCAGACCGCGACTTAAATATTAAACACAATCTATATCTTAATAATATATATAATTAGACAAACAGATCAATGCCAAAACATAGATTATACGCCAGAGATGTATAATGAAGCGTTAGTGTTGATCTAGGATTTATGTGTTTTAATTTCAAATTTACCACTTAATCATTATGGTATGCCAACACCTGATCGCCCATCCACCGATTTACAACGAGAAGAACAATATGACCATGGTAATTTAGCAACAATTATCATGAACAGTGAGCCATTACTGACAGCAGATCAAAAAACTATTTATGGTCGGATTATGCTGTTGCTGCTAAACAATGCGGTTTTTTTTCTTGGACGCACCAGGTGGAACTGGTAAGACATTTTTAATATCGTTGATTCTTGCCAAAATACGGTCGCAACAGAAAATCGCATTGGTAGTTGCCAGACAATTTCTGCACTGTTCTTCAGGAAAATAATGAATTCATTCAGAGTATTTTCCCGGATATACAGAATAATTATTTGAATCATAACTGGCTCAGGTATCGGGCGATTTTGGCAGCCAAAAATGTTGATGTTGACGAAATTAACTTCCAGATACAACAGTTGTTACCAGGCGATCTGATGTCTTTTAAATCAATCGATACGGTTGTTGATGAAAATAAAAGTGTAAATTTTCCAATTGAATTTTAAATTTACTGGATATACCTGGTATGCTACCACATAATCTTCGATTAAAGATTGGTTCCCCTATTATTCTCCTACGTAATTTAAATCCACCTCAATTATGCAACGGTACGCGTTTGGTCATCAAAAAGATCATTGAGTAGTAATTATTGAAAAGTAATTATTGAAAATTGTAGGCATATAAAAGGATGGATAATTATAAAACACATATCATATTTCCAATCTCATGGCGGTAATTACGAGCGCTATTTTTAATTAGATAAATACGGTGTAATTAATTTTTGAATTTCATTTTAAAATACCTGGGTTTATCGTAATTAAATCGGTGATTCTTAAAAAAATATAATTATTAAAAACATTTTTCGAAGGAACTAATAAAACTGTAAAGGTTTTTAGAGGGGAAATTGTTTTAATTAATTACACCGAATACTTTAGAAGATCTTTATGAATATCTATTATATACTGTCAATGGGGATATTCAAGAATAAAAAATTATAAATATGTTGTTTTAATAATACCCAAGAATTTTCTACTAGGTGTGTTGTTTTTAACTTTTATTGTACCTAGTATCGTACATTAAACTGAACCATAATTAAAACATTAAAAACCACGACCGGCCGCACATTGGACAAAATAGCTTAGTTACGGCGCCAAAAATCAAAAATCAAATTCGATAAATGCACATAATTCAAATTGGAAAGTCTACCTCAACATTCCTTACGTACGAAACAACGAAATGAATTTAACAGAATAGAAAAAAAACGCTTTAATTGGCGTCATAAAAGTTGGGTCTTCCCTCTACCTGGAAAATTGCATCCATTTGTGTGCAAAACTTAGTGCTAATAAGTTGTATTTTAATACAATATCTGCGTACCAAATTAATATTTCCACCATGGATATTTTACCTAGCAGTAAGTACTTCATTTTTAAATATTTTTTTATATACACAGTAACTCACCGATTAAAAAATAATTCAACATTTTATAGGAAGTCATCAAAGCCAATATTTTAATTAGTTTTCGTTTTTATTGTAGTATTTCGATTTCATTGTAAAAAAAGTTCCATCGAGTTCCACTCTATTCATACCTTTATCTCAAAGATGTTAATGTTTTCTTTTATTTAAAAGCAGTTGTAATCCCAACTTTTTCCAACTTTTCATTTTATTTATCTTTATTTTCAGTTAGTGGAAATGATTTCATGGAGTCAGTAAAAATTACTCGAAAAGAACTACTTTTAGAGTTAAAAAAAGAAAAGTTTTTTAAGCTGATGTTATCAAAGTGTAATAAAAGACTAGTGAGTCATATTTTGGAGAAATTTTACATTGACAACTTTATTTCGCAGCAGCAAAAATCTGTCAAAAACTCAGTTAAGGTTTTTGTAACAAATTTGTAGCCAAATGGAAAAAGAGTCATCACATTAAAGGGGAGTTTCTAGAAAAATAATCACTTTGGATAGAAGGAGAAATCAAGCTACCTCGATTGTGTGAAGTCAGTCAAACAAAACAAAAGAATCAAGGAAAAGTTAGACAAAAAAAACATTTTCTGTGTCAACAAGTTGTATTAAACAAAGAATTGTTCAATCGCTCATATGGAATAATTCTCCCGAGCTGCTTACATATGCGGCTGAATCTAGTTCCAGTCTAGGAAAAGAAGAACTGCAAAAGTTATGAAATTAGCTTTAGAAGCTTCACCTAAAAAGCTAAAGAAAATGCAACGATTAACCAATTCTACGTTCACTGCGTTTACGCCAGAAGAAGCATTAGCTCTCATAGTTGAAACAAGCCTAAGTAAGGGAGCCTAAGTAACTATATAAAAATTCAAAGAGGAGCAAAATCACGACGAGCATCTTTGTACCCAGCATACAATGTTATATATCAAGTCAAACCAACTTGCTCGCTTAGAAAATCCATCGTGCATACAATGCTAGATTTTTTTTCGCAAACTTAACGGCTTCGGCTGAAATAACAGGCCTGGACGAAAATGTTATCAGCAGATTTGGCAATATCTTGGTTGCGATTTCAAGTTTCCATTGTATTAAAGTAGAAACAGTTTAGGTACCCTATGACCCTTCTAAATCGTTTCAAGTGTTTAGAAGTAACCGTGGAATAAAGATACGAAAAACATACATATATGAACCCTGAACACACTCCTTTTTGTTGGGCAGTCGTATAATAAATGAACTATTCTATTCATATGGAAAAATCTGGGTTTCATCATTTACACTTACTGAGTTTTCCGAGTACAATTAGGTAGTTCTATTATTTTCCAAAATGTCAGATAGAAATAAATAGGTAAGAACCAAATACGTAATAATGAAACATTTTTTATATTTTTTTTTGCTTAATTAATATTCCGGAAACGTCTGTTCGTTACTGACCCTACAGGTTTTACTCCTGGCGGCCGCGAAGAAGAAAAACGAAAAAAAAATCTTCAAATGATGACTGAAAAAAACTGTCAAAATACAGCTAACACGTAACACGGTGATTTATATTGAAGACTCTGCTTGCTCTTCATAGGGTAGGTGCGACTGCCCTTTCCCACCAAGGGGTCGCCGCACGTACCCTATGACAATCAGAATATGACACTCACGTACCCTATGACACTCATGTACCCTATAAGCATTTAGAAGTTATGATGGAATAAAGAAACGGAAAACATACATATTTGAAACCTGAACTCATTACACTCCTTTTTTGTGGACAGTCGTGTAAAAATACAATTTATTAAAACAAAAAATTATGAATAAATCATATTAAAAATGATAAATTAACGGATCACGTTAACTTCAACATCACAAATCAAGACTCAGACCGCGGGTTGAATGTTAAAACACAAATCCATATAATTCATGTAAATGAAAGGCCATATAATACAATGTACAATCAAAATACCAAGTTATAGGCATTAAAATATTACTTTTAACATCATATATAATAATAATTTAAAATATTAATATATAATCTAAGTATATATAACATTATAACCTAACAAAATATTTTTCAAAAAATTTGCACGGCGTAAGTTATAATCGGTATAAGGACATATTTTTGTGGAATTATGTTTCTAATTATAGGATCATCCTGTTACCTTATCTAAATAAATAAATAAATTTAAAAATATATATTCTGTAACTGCGTTAAATGTGCTCATTCAAGATCGCGCATCAAGGATATCAAAATTTTAAAATGGAAAATCTATCTGCGTTATATAAATTATGTTAATTTATAATTATGTGTCCTTCAAACTATGTTATATTAAAAATATTTGGATATACCATATGCGAGCATTGGCACAACGTAAGTGCGAATTATTGCATTTGATACCAGTATTACCAAAATAATTACAGAGGAATCTCAGGAAATATCAAAATACTCGAGTTTAGCGAGGAATGCTTTAATCCCAACAAGAACATAACTTCTTTGTATTTGACGGTGGCGGTAAATAATGCAACGCCTTCAAGAACTTGGAGAATTTCGTGCACCCGCGGCGACAGTCGGACGCGGTGCACCGAGACTTCTATTGCACTTGGAAGATAATGTTCTAGACTTAGGAGTCAGCACCCTGACACAAGCACCAGAATAACTGCGTCATATCGAAATTAGTCAACGTGCCGCTTGGTTGATTTTGAGGAGTGACAATCACCTTCAAGGGGATTTCGGGCCTCGGCTACGTTTTTGTCAGTGGATTATAAAAAAGATAAATACGTGCGACGACCCCTTGCTGGGAAAGGGTAGTCGCACGTACCCTATGAGGAGAAAGCAGCGTCATCAATATAAATCACCGTGTTACGTGTTGGCTGTATTTTGACAGCCATCATTTGAAGAGTTTTTTTTCCTTCTTTTTCTTCGCGGCCGACAGGAATAAAACCTGTAGGGTCAGTAACGAATAGACGTTTTCGGAATATTTACTAAGCCAAAATAATATACAAAATGTTTCATTATTACATATTTCATTATTAAGTATTTATTTCTTTCTGACATTTTACAAAATTACAGAACTACCCAATTGTAACCTCATTCTTTTCTATATCGGCTGATTGATTTAGTTTTCCCTCTAATGGTCCTTAAACTGGAAAATATACTTTTTGGTAAGCTATGTGGCTCAACCGTAATAATGTGCGTTGGTATACCGTATCATGAGAGTTACTGGCTATGGTGGCACAGATCATTCAGTCGTTATTTTTTTCCTCCGGGATTATGGATGCCAGTGCATCATCGTACCGCAGATCGCACCCTAATGGATGCCAGTGCATCATCGCACCGCAGATCATAGATGCTGGATTTTAGTAGGTTACCTTCATGCAGTCATATGCAAATAACCGATTTTATAAAGCTAGATTAAAACAAATTGAATTTAACTGTAGTATTTATTGCTATGTAGATTAATGTAATTGTATTTTTGTGTGGCGCAAACGTAATAATGTGCGTCGGTTTACCGTCTCATGAGCGCTACTGGCTGTATTAGCACAGTGCATTCAGTCGTTTATTATATTTCTCCAGGATTATGTTGAAAAATGGATGCCAGTGCATCATCGTACCGCAGATCATAGGTGCTGTATTTTGGTAGGTGACCTTCATGCAGTCATATGCAAGTACACAATGCAGATATACTAACCGTTTTTTTTAAGCTAGATTAAAACAAATGTAATTTAGCTGTAATATTTATTGCTATGCAGTTTAACTTAATATTATTTTAGTATTTGAAAGGAATTGTCCTCAAGTACCATTCCATTACAGCAAATCTCTTCCTGGATGCAGTGTAGAAATATTCGTAAGTTAATAAGATTGAAATTTCTGGCAACATCGGTGGAAAAGGGGGTTTCGTGCAAAGAGGGAACCTCATCATCTGAAATACAAACTGTACTAAACAAGAAATGTATCATTATTTTTTATTACATTTATAACGAAACATAAATCAGTTAACATTATTATATTAGATAGTTAACATTATTATATTAGGTAGATTCAATATTGTTGACTGAATTGAATTGGAAATATTAGTTTTTGGGAACCAAATATAGGCATTTCGATTTTGAGAAATATATATATATAAAAATATAAAGGATTTTCCGGTTGCTTTCGCATAACTTTGGTCTGTGAATCCATTACTTATATAAAACAAGAACATCGAGAGTTATTTATTGATTTTGAAAATGTCATGAACTATGTTTTAAAAAATTAGTAAATTTTCAATTAAACGAGATTATTCTACTACAGAAAAGCTGACTATTCTACAGAAAAACTGAACGAAAGTCATCTAAAACTTTTGCGAATTAGGCCTTTATTAACACTAAAAAGCATTACTTTTGTTCAACTTTCGGATATTCAGTATATTTTTTTTAGTAACAAAGTCCTGAATAAAATAAAATAATTTGATTTTCAACTATATTTTTTTTTGTATTGAATCTACCGTAATTGAAAATATTTATCTTATTATTTATAGGTCGTTTCAATAAAAAAGGCGTTTAAACGAACTCTGACCACATTATGGATAGCTGATTCTTTGATAAAGTCTCTAAGGTAATTGCATAATTTGGGAGAGTCAGTACAGCCAGCTCTTCTAATTGCGTTAGAGGGACGATTTCGGGATCGTTATTCATACTCATTATTAATCTCATTTATATCGACGTCATTCAGCCGCTTTGAGGACATATAATTACTGCTGCATAGTGTAGTTTTAATTTAATAATTTAATCTTTTTTCACACTGATGGTGAATGATAATTATCATTCACCGACCGATCCACCAAAATAAGCTTTTTTGCGTAGCAAAAAAAGTACCGCTATTTGTTTGTATAAACTAAAATAACTAGTTTAAAAAAACTAAAATAAACTTTGATGTATAAAGATGATTTAAGTAATACGCGTGTCTCTAAATTAAATCAATAAAACATAACATGTGCCTACATATTATTTGTGTATTAGGTCCAAAGAATTTGTATTTATAGGTGAAGTAATTTATTTTCCAATATCTGTTTGCCGACTCGCACACTTTCGTTTATACAATCATAGAAACTTGATGATATGAAAGTGAATAAGATGATATGAACTTGGATATGGTTTTAAATGCTTACCCAAATATTGTCCTCAAGCGTTTGTATCTATATTTATCGGATTTTGGGATCATCTATATACTAAATATATACGTTTTTCGAGTTTTATATTGCATACAGTGTTCGGTATTTCAGAAATGTTGAATGCATTAAAGTAGCTATAAGTAAACTTACCGGCCAAATGGGACATTTAGTTGGCAAATTAGATTTGTTTCTAATAAACGGCATTACAAATTTATCCCTCTCGACCGAGTGACAAACATCAAATGATAATGAAAAGAAATTTTCAAACCCATTAGGTTTTATTTCGTCCATTGATACTGACATCTAAAAAATAGGAAAAAATACAATTTGTATGTATTAGTTATATGCACGTATTATACTGGAAATTATATCTTGCAACTTACAGATACTTCATGTCCAACGGTAGTTAACAATTCAAAAGTCATATTGATAGTCAGCTGAGCATTTTTAGATATTCGACCAATTTCTACTGATATATTCTTGAAGTAAACATTTTCATCTACTGAAAGGTCTTGTTTCATACATTCTAGGTCATAATCTGTCAACTTAACTAATAATTTGAATAAATATCTAGAGAAAAACCAAAACCAAATAAAATTTGTAATACTAACCAAAGACGCTTCGGCATGGAATTGGTTTCCGGTAAAAATTGCAATTGTAAAAACATACAAAATGTAGTATAAAATGCTGGTGATTTTTATAAAGTACAACATGTTGCAAACTGATTTTTAACTCTTTTTTGACACAGCTTTAATACCATTTCGATCAATAGATCTTTAACTTTAACAGTAATTAATATTGACATAAAATTTTTAGGTAATTGTTGAAAATTGTGGGCAAATGAAAGGATGTAATATTATAAAACACATATCATATATCCAATCTCGTTTCGGTAATTACTTCAGATGATTTTGATTACATAAATACTGTGTAAAAAAAAATCCTTATTACACTTTATTATTCCTGGATTTATCATAATTGAATCGGTGATTTTCAGAAAATCAAAAATTATAATATATATTTTTAAGGGAAACAATAAAATCTCTAGTTTTTTAAAGAACCCATAATCTGAATTGATCACACCGAATTCTTTAGTGGCTCTCTATCAATATATATTATCTTCTGCTAATTGGGATATTCAAAAATAAACATTAATAAATATGTTGTTTTAATATTACTCAAGAATTTTCTAATACGTGTGTTGTTTTTACCTTCCTTTGTACCAAAAATCGTACACTAAAAGATATATTTTTTTTAAATAAAAAAAATAATTAATGAAACATATTAAAAAATGATAAATTAATGTTTAATCATTATAATTTCGACATCACAAATCAAAACTCAGACCGCGACTTAAATGTTAAACACAATCTATATCTTAATATATATAAATTACGTCTCACGTTGTTTGTCCGCGATGGACTCCTAAACTACTTAACCGATTTGAATCAAATTTGCACAACGTGTGCAGTTTGATCCAACTTGAAAGATAGGATAGCTTACATCTTAATTTATAGTCGCAATATTATTTTATTGCAAATTATTTGTCTATTATTTAACATTCACAATTATCTGTTAGCTCCAAACGATTTTAACAGATGGCGATATCTGTTGACTGGATTGAGTAAGTAATCAATAGATAGCGCTGCTAAGTTAAACCTATAAACGTGTCATATAAGCTATATCTTAATATATATAAATTACGTGTCACGTTATTTGTCCGCGATGGACTCCTAAACTACTTAACCGATTTGAATCAAATTTGCACACCGTGTACAGTTTGATCCAATTCGAAAGATAGGATAGCTTACATCCTAATTGCAAATTATTTTATTGCAAATTATTTGTCTTTTATTTTGACATTCACAATTATCTGTTTAAAGATGGCGATATCTGTTGTTATTTTAAAAGATGGCGATATCTGTTGACTGGATTGAGTAAGTAATCAATAGATGGCGCTGCTATGTTAAACCAACAAACGTGTCATATAAGCTATAAGAAAACCACATCCTTCCATTACAGGCATATTCAAAGCTGAGACATTGGGGCGACTTTACACGGTACATCCAAAGCAACGTGAGTGCTTCTATTTACGTTTGTTATTGGTGAATGTTCCCGGACCAACGTCGTTTGAATTTCTGCGAACAGTTAATGGTCGAGTATTCAATACATTGTATACCAAGATGCATGTCGTGAACTGCAATCGCTAGAAGACGATAACCATTGGGACTTAACGCTTGCTGATGATGCGTTGACATCAACGCCCAATAACATTCGTCAGCTGTTTGCAATTATTTTGACGACATGTTGTCTATCGCAAGCACAAACTTTGTGGGAAAAATATAAAAATTGTATGACAGAAGACATATTGCACCGAATTAGACAAACAGATCAATGCCAAAACATAGATTATACGCCAGAGATGTATAATGAAGCGTTAGTGTTGATCTATGATTTATGTGTTTTAATTTCAAATTTACCACAATCATTATGGTATGCCAACACCTGATCGCCCATCCACCGATTTACAACGAGAAGAACAATATGACCATGGTAATTTAGCAACAATTATCATGAACAGTGAGCCATTACTGACAGCAGATCAAAAAAATATTTATGGTCGGATTATGCTGTTGCTGTTAAACAATGCGGTTTTTTTTCTTGGACCCACCAGGTGGAACCGGTAAGACATTTTTAATATCGTTGATTCTTGCCAAAATACGGTCGCAACAGAAAATCGCATTGGTAGTTGCCAGACAATTTCTGCACTGTTCTTCAGGAAAAAAATGAATTCATTCAGAGTATTTTTCCGGATATACAGAATAATTACTTGAATCATAACTGGCTCAGTTATCGGGCGATTTTGGCAGCCAAAAATGTTGATGTTGACAAAATTATCTTCCAGATACAACAGTTGTTACCAGGCGATCTGATGTCTTTTAAATCAATCGATACGGTTGTTGATGAAAATGAAAGTGTAAATTTTCCAATTGAATTTTTAAATTTACTGGATATACCTGGAATGCTACCACATAATATTCGATTAAAGATTGGTTCCCCTATTATTCTCCTACGTAATTTAAATCCACCTCAATTATGCAACGGTACGCGTTTGGTCATCAAAAAGGAAATATTCTTGAAGCAACCATTTTAACTGGGAAGTTTAAAGGAAAAGTGGTCCTGTTGCCACGTATTCCAATGATACCGTCAGATTCTACCATACCCTTCAGAAGGCTACAGTTTCCAATTCGTTCAGCTTTTGCCATGTCTATAAATAAGTCTCAAGGCCAAACAATGTCCATTTGTGGTTTAGATTTGGAAAATTCATGTTTTTCTCATGGGCAACTATATGTTGCATGTTCACGTGTAGGAAAACCGTCGAATCTATTTGTGCTAGCTAAAGACAGGCCAAAAATATTGTGCACCGATTAGTGCTAAATTAAATTGAAATTAAAAGTATTTATAATTCAAAATGATAAATATTATTGTTAAAGATTTAAGACTATCTGCCTTACCTACCTCATTCATAAGTTTAAGAGTCATATGTTATTTACTAACAACTTTGTAATATACTCATTTGTTACAAACTAATTAAAATTAATTCTTTTTTATTGATTTTTGCTTAATATCAACTGTACGAAAATTTTAATCAATCATGTTCATCCCAATCCAGTGGATTTTTATAACAGCATTAACGTTTCCGTCTTCGTTCGTAAATAATAATTTCATTGTATTAAGGGGTTACGGTAGTAGAAAATCTGTCATGGAGGTCGCCATATTTTCTTACAAATGGCATCTATGTAAAAAAGCATGGGTGTCCCCATGAATGATGTTCTCCTACCGTGCTACAATGTAATATAACAAAAACCTTAGCCACAGCAACGCGTGGCCGGGTCTGCTAGTATATATGTATATAAAACAAAGTCGGGTTTGTTCGAACACTTATAACTCGAGAACGGATGGACTGATTTTCATGGTTTTTGATTTGTTTTATTTGTCTTCGTCCCGAATAGCAGAATAACTATTAAAGACAAAAATTGGAAAATTGATGAAAATTTAAAATAAAAGAAAAAACATTTTCCCATACAAAATATAAATTCGTGTTTTTCTCATGGTCAGTTGTACGTGGCATGTTCACGTGTCGGCAAATCATCCGCTTTATTTGTTATTGCGCCTGATAAAAAACAAAATATGTCGTATATCACAAGTTGCTTAAATGGCGAGAATTAAACCGAGTGCATCCCATGCTGCACAACATGTAAATAGTTTAATTCAATCATGTCTTGCTGACACGCGATTGATATGCTTAATTTTTGTACTTTTATATTTCTTTTTGGGTTATTATGTATTCATTGGGCTCGATTGCGTTTCTTCGTGAACTAAGATCGGAAATAAGTCCGTGTGAACGAGACAGGTCAATACGCTAGAGCGGAGTGTGAGATGACCGGTTGTCACTTTTTCGCATTAAAACTGCCCGCCAAGGTCAAATCTTACACCGCACGAAATATGCTCGAATTTATTCGGACGAGTATGAGTTTGGCAGGTAGTATTTATCGACGATCGTTCGTTTCATATTTCGCTCTAACATATTGCTATGTCTCGTTCGCTTGCACTAATTTTAGTTTTAGTTCATAAAGAAACGCAATAGGGCCCATTGTATTACTTTCATAAAATCATAAATTAAGTTCAGCTAATCTGTAAAACGACATTCATTGACTGATAGGCGGTACGAAGTTCGCCGGGTCAGCTAGTAAATTCATATAATCCATGTAAATGAAAAGACCATCTAATACTGAAACTGTGTTAAATGTGTTCATTCAAGATCGTACATCAAATATATCAATATTTTAAAATGGAAAATCTATCTGCGTTATATAAATCATTTAATGTATAATTATGTTTCATTTAAACTATGTTACATTAAAATTATTTTGGATATATACGAGCACCGGCACATCGTGAGTGTAAATTGTTGCATTTGGTATTACCAAATAGAATATTACTAATTTCAGAGGAATCTCAGGAAATACCAAAGTACTAGAGTTTACTGAGGAATTCTTTGATCCCAAAAGAACAAAACTTCTTTTTATTGTGAATCAGCACCCTGGCACACGCACTAGAATAATTATTGCAAATCGTTTCGGAATTAGTCGAAGTACCGCATGGTTGATTTTGAAAGGTGACGATGACAATGACTGAAAGGGTGTAGGAACTTGGCCTAGGAGATTACGAGCCTCAACAATTTTTTTGTCAGTGGATTTAAAATAAAATGATGAACACGGTATCGGAATGTGCAACGCACTTAACCAGTACTATGATCGAGTCACACTGAACGTGTGGGCGGTGATGATCAATAACCATATTATTGGAACATTTTACTTGCTACGATTGAACGAGGCAGGAAATATGGCCCAACGTATCTAGAAGAACGCATTCAACAAATCTTAGAACAGGTTCCTTTTGATTACATCTTCGGGCTGTGGCTCCACAATTTTCATTCGCGGTACTTAACCATTTCAATTTAGTGTTCGGAAACAGGTAGATAGGACGAAGTGAACTAGTTCAGAGGTCAGCGCGATCGCCTCCATTTAGGATTTAACTCCATCAGAGGGATGTGGTGGAGCTCCCATCCTTTACGGTTAAACTCCTCTATAACGACATAAGTCGGTCAATATTTATTACGCAGTTTTCAATTGTTTCCCGCTAAGTGCAACATAAACATGCAACATAAAATCAACTGTCTGCAATTTAAGGAACTCAGATGCACTATCGGCGCTATAAGAAGCTCCCCTGCCAATGCCTTTCTTGTATGATCATGTGAACCTCCTGACAACCTTCGCGCTAAATTTTTGGATAGGTTTTACCTCAAACGCCTTCAACTCAATAACCACTGCTTAATTCCTAAACCCACCCTACTCTCTGAATTATCAAACAATATCTTAAAAGAGCCTAGCTCCCTCTCTTTGCGTCAGTCTCAGAAAGCTTTTCCATATATAGAAACTCTGTATTTCCCGACCTCAGCCTTCCCTTTTTTTGGAAGTTCACCACCCTTGATATTATCTCTCAACCCGCGCGAGAGCAGCCACTCCCCTTGAACAATGCAGTTTTTTCTGATCTATGGTCTGCCTCTTTTCCAGGGTGAGATCTCATACTCACAGATCAGTATAAAGCTGAGGCTGGCACGTACATACATAGGAGTGGGCGTTTTTCCCCCTTAATCGTAATCTACCACCTTTTCTACAAACCACATAACTGTAATCTACATTGTTGAGAGCGTCGTCGTTTTAATAGCCTTGGAATATGCTTCGATCATCCAAATCTCTCCATGCGCCATTTTCTCAGACTCCCTAAGCATTGTTGAAAAATTGAACAACCCTGCAATTTTTCATCGATCGACTCATGTAAAAAAATTAATCAGGTCTTTTTTCGCACTGTTAGGGAATGAGGAGGGCAAAGTAGTCCTCACATAGATCCCTGGCTATGCAGGAATACCAGTTTCTCTAATAAAGCCCACTTAAAGGGAATTCTTCTTCCTGTTAAGGTCCCAGCGTCTTACCTTCTCCTCTTAATTAATGAGGAGATGAACAATCAGTAGCAGAAAGTATAGCGCTCCATATAAGGTTGCGGGAATACACTACTCCCAAATTAATCCTCTGATCCCCGTTAAGCTCTGGTTCTATACAAAGCCGATCAAACAGAATGTCAAACAGGCTCGGCGCCTACTCATCTTTATCGCCTTAAAATTCTCTTCTCCCGAATGCTACTGTGGTTTCTCCTCCTGCACAAAATCTTTTCGACAACTTTTTCTATTTCCAATGGTTTTATTGGGATACGCTTAAAGTAGTGTAATGATACGAAGGTGTTCACAGATGCTGATTTAAGAGCCTTTTAATAAAAGCTCATCTGTTCTTAGAGTTTTTTGACTACTCTTTAAGTGTTAGTAGCTTTTAGAAGTGCACCTAAGTACCTAACAAGATGCCTGGTCGTAAATCACAATTTTAACGCGGGTAAAACACATTTCGCTTAAAATGTTTTAGACATGCAAAATCATCGTTACAGTTTAGTTTGAGCTACAAAGCTACAACGAAACCACAATCAGTGACATTTAGAATATAGCTCTGACCGGAGCAGAAGTTGCCCAAATTGTTACTTTTATTGAATTAGGGCACAGTCAAGGTTTAGTAGCAAGAATTCCGGCTGTGAGCCATTCTACTATTTAGAGAGTATACTGTTGTTATCTACAAACTGGTGGCTTTCTATAAAGACTAGGCTATGTTTAGCTACGAGCGATTTATCAGAGAGAAGACCGTTATATTGTGACGACATAATCGCCACCTCAGCAGAGTTGAAGTTAGACATATTTTTAAAAAGAGTGGAGGAGTGAATGTTAGTGAGTGAAGTATACGACGACGGCTCAGAGAAGCTTCCCTGGCAACACGATATGCCAGCAACTGGGACTAAACTCACCCGGCCTCATCAGGTTTGCCGATTGCGGTTTACTAGGGAACACGTACATTGAACATCGGAGCGCTGAAAAGCGGTACTGATCACCAACGAAAGCAAAATTAATCTCTATGGTTCCGACGGCCTTAAGCTTGTGTACCGACGACAGAGAGAGAGAGTGAGATAGAGAGAGAGAGAGAGAGAGATAGAGAGAGAGAGAGAGAGAGAGAGAGAGAGAGAGAGAGAGAGAGAGAGAGAGAGAGAGAGAGAGAGAGAGAGAGAGAGAGAGAGAGAGAGAGAGAGAGGAGAGAGAGAGAGAGAGAAAGAGAAACTCGCAATGTGTCTCATCGGAGAGAGTGCCTCATGGAGGGGGCTCCGTTATGTTCTAGGCGGGTTTTTCTTTCGACTCAAAATCTGAGTTAATTTTTAATGAAAACCGTACTTTGTCGCACGATGTCATATTCCATACATAATGGCATACATGGGCCTTTCAAATAAAAAAGAATTTCGTTAATACCTCACACACAGCTTGTTTTATTGCACATATTGTCAACATTAATCATCATCATCCTTGGGTTTGAGGAATTTCGAAAATCTGCTATGCACACCAACACCTTCGCAGACGACACTATAGTAATCTGTCCTTCGCAGGTGACATTGTAGTAATCTGTAGTGATAGCTTCTTCGCAGACGACACTATAGTAATCTGTTGTAATAGTAGCTGGCAGCGTATATTTATTAGGGCAAATACAGATATGGACACTATTAAAAAGGGCTTGATATCTCCTTACCCATACCCAACCTTGATTAAATGAAATATTTAACATTCAGTATAGATAAGAAAGAGTAGCCATTTGAAACACCGTAACAATACATTAATGCGGGAGCCTTAAACAATGTTACTGTGCGCCATTGCATAACGCACTATCTTTAAAGTACCTGGGCATAATTGTGGATGATCACCTCAAGTAAGCTGACCACATAGACCTAGTGTCTAGCAGAATCAGGCACCTAGCTTTCTTATTTATTGATATACGTAATATGTTAGACCCCGAGACATTAAAAACTACATACTATGCCTTGTGGAAAAGTATTCTGAGCTCAAGGAATCATTGGTTAGGGAGAATGTACAAAAACACCTATTTACCCTACAGAGGTGGCACAGAAATTAATAATAAAAATCATCAACCGTAAGCCATACATTTCCTCATCGGAAAAAAATTTATTTTGGGCTATGAAGTTTTATTATTTAATAATAAATATTTGTAATATAATTATAATAGCAAATATTTTAGGCTAGGTTTGAGACAGCTTTACTTAAAATTCTGTTTAAATTTCATACACTTCCAATTCAGTAGGATTTACTTCACTATATACGACACGACGTTCCGTTGCCAACCTAGTTGACTTTACATGAATGATGACTTCCTTAGATCAAAGCCATTTTATTGTTTTTGGGCCCAGGGAAGGCCTCTTTAAGAAGTTGAGCCATATATGGATATTAAATGGAGGTCGGGAATAGAGCCACAAACTATTTGACTATCTAGTGTAAACTCTATTTTATTTGTTTGAGTAGTTGTAGTGAGTAGAAAAATAATAAATTTTTCAATTTATTATTTTTTGGATTTCCATTTATTTAGTCCACGACAACTTTAATTATATTCCTAGTATCTTAAAACCTATTTGTATATTATTTTATAGTTCTGAGTGAGACTTCATTTTATATTGTTTGACTATAGAGGGTTTTAATTTTAATATATTTTTGCTAAAATTTTAAGATTATTTTGGAAATGTATTTAAAATATTTATTATATTATGATACTTATGACTATTTTAAACTAGTACTCTAATTTTAATCCCCATATTTATTCTTTTTTCTTGACGATATGATTTCCTAAATACTTATAAGTCCTGAATTAAATTCTTTTGTTTTTTCTTAAAAATAAATTTAATCGTAGATACAGGTATATAAAAAAAACTGGTACGCCTGTCTTAGTACAGGCCTAGGCCTAGTTAGGCGGTGTTACTGGTCAAAGTACTAATAGTTTGTGTAGTTTGTGTGTTACTGGTCAAAGTACTAATGCAGTAACCTGTATATCTCGATCTTTACTTTAAATTTATAAATAAATAAAAATAAAATGCACAACACCCTCTGCATCTTTTTGTAGTTTTGTATATTTGGACTTATTTTGCATAACCTAAAAATAAAAAAATGGTAAATAAAAATACATTATTTGATCGTTAATTACCTATGTTTGCTTGCTTTATTCTGTCACCTCTCAGTAAATCTTTAAATTTTCTCGAGCCAGGTATGATTTATGTTTGTGGGTATGAATATTGACAAACAAAAAATAAAAAGCTACTATATATTCTAATTTGTCATTATGTTTAGTTCTACAATAGGATTAACATTAATTAGTAACTAGCGTCTGTAATCTTTTAAAAGTCATAGCCAGACGACATTGCGTAACATTTTATAAAAGGTTTAAAATAAAAAAAATATGTAAATTTACTAGATATATTTTTTATAATATTTACTAAATATTTGTAATATTATTTTATAATATTTAGTAAATATTTACTAATATTTACTAAACTATAAATAAAATATTACACCTCACGGAGAACAAGTCTACTATAAATATTATCTTGTTTAATTAAAATATGAAATAATTCGTATATGTAACTTATGGTATAAAAAACTACCAAGATTTTGGTCTTATATTGCCTCTCCTGAAAAGTAAGCATTTTTGTGACAAGTTATTCTGGTCATTTGCCTTCAAATTTCATTTTGATGTATCTATCATATATTTGGCACAATTTCAGTGCATTTACAGTAGCTCATATTTTCAAGAAGTTGTAGGCTTCTTCATAGTCCACAAAGGTAATATACAGCTCCTTGCTATACTCGGTATTCTTTTCTGTAAGTTGTATGCCAGTAAAGATTGATTGTATTAAAGTTTTTAATCTTGAATGCGATACATTACTATAAAATGAATCGAGCTTTGCAGTTATGTGGTTGCTCTCACCTTCAGCAAAAAAATGTAGTATGGGATATTTACATACGCTTGAATAATTCGATATTAAAACAAAATGAATACGCATGTAAATCACAATCTTTTATTTTAAATAATATAAAATGTTAGTATTCAAAAGGTACTACTTTCATGTACCATTTCATAATAGCGAAGCGCTTCCTGGACCCGGTGTAGAAATATTCATAAGTCAATAAGAATGGAATTTCTGGTAGCATCGGTGGAAATGGGGGTTTCGTGCATACAGGTAGATTGGTAATCTGGAAGACAAACTTTTAAAGAAAACAATTATTATCATAGTTTCAGAACAACGACTAATAATATGTTTAAATTTAATTAACCTTACTGGATTTATAGGACATTTAGAGGGCATATTGGAGCTTCTTCTGATAAATGGCATTATGAATTTATCTTTCTCGATAGAGTGACAAATATCGAAAGTCAAAGAAAATAGATTTTCAAACCCGTCAGACTGTATTTCATCCAGCGATATGGACAACTGAAATGAGAAACATTAGATAATCGATTAATCTAGACAAAAAAATACTTACTCATCTATTACATGACCGTTTTAAACAATGAACCTTAAATTAAATTGACATTTTAATAATAAGACATATATTGCTTTAAAACATATATTTGTGATAAAGTAATTCTAGTGATTATGGCCCGTTTTCTATGAGACGGATACCGATCGGTATCGGTTTCCGTTGACTATTGATCATTCATAAAAGCGACAAATTCATTCATGATTTTCGTAGTACGACCAAAATGATACTTCGAAGGGGTAGTTCAAATAATTCAGAAAAATGGTCGTGTCACCCAAATACTCTCGGCAAGTAGCCAAGGACTAATTTCATTTGAATATTAATTTTATAAATAAAATGGATGACTGCCCTCTCTCGGCTCGCGAAAGAACCCGGTTGGGTTGCTAAAGCGGAGCGTTCCGTTTCTCGGCTAAGCGCCAACAGACGGCGTCAATATTTGATTATCACCCCCCCCCCAACACTTCCTCGCAACCCTTTCCCCGCAACCCTCCTTCCCCCCGCAAAACTTACCCCCTCCCAGCACCAACCCTCCGAACCATCTTCCCCCGCACCCCTCTCCCGTCGCAAACCCACCCCCCCACCCGCAACTCGGATACCCACGCACACCTACTTTCCTCAGCAAACACCCCCCCCCCCCCCCGTAACAACCACCTGTACCCCCTTCACCCGCTCTCCGCCCCTAGCCCTCCCCCTTTTTCCGCACCCGTACCCCCCATCCTCGCACTCCCCCCGACGGACACCCCCCCCCCCTATTCACCCTTTCCCCACATCCCCCCATCCCCGCAACCCCTCCCCCCTTGCACACCCTCCAACCATCCCCTTATTTCCTTCCCCCTGCAAAAACCCTCCCTCCCTTTCCCCCGTCCCTCAAGGCAGCCTGGTGAGGATCAGTACCGGTATCCTGGTGTCAGCCCAGTGCCAGCATCCTGGTGTTAATCTGGTGCCAGCATCCTGAAGCCGGCCTGGAGAAAAAGTAGTGCCAGCATCCTGGTATAACACCAGTACCAGCATCCTGGTGATAGCCTGGTGACAGCTTCGTGGTGCCAGGATGGTGCCAGCATCCTGGTGTCAGCATGGTACCAGAATCCTGGAGGAAGTCTGATGCCAGCATACAGGTGTCAGACTGATGCCAGGATCCTAATGACAGCCAGGAAATTTCCCTACTAGCCCCCGATAACCCGACCCCCCCCTGCCACCCAGTAAACGCCCAAATTTGACCGATTACATTTTTATCACATTTTGTATGAAGGAAACCGACTGTTGTCGGTAAGTTGTAACCGATCGGTTCGATCCACCGGTATCGGTTACATATTGAAATGCAAAATGTATTGTATATTGAGCAAACCGACAGTTTTACGGAAACCGATACCGACAGGTATCCGTCGCTTTTGGAAAACGGCCCTAAATGAATCGGGAGAGAAATCATAATGATACTTATTTGGCCTCATTCTTTTCTTTCTTGCCCTTCTTCAGCTTGCTTGTATACTTGTTTATGTAATTGTATTGATTATGCTAAACCTAGTGGACATATAAGTAATATAAAATTTTATATAGAATCTATCCTTCACAAGTTTTTTATCTATCGTATTTGTGTTCTTGCTTACGGACTCGTTATTACATGTAATTGTGAACTCAAAATATCGCAAATTGCTTGCTGTTCGCACACTTACCAACGGAAACAATCCCCATTATCATTGTATTTAAATCAATTTGCAATATAATACGGGTTTGTCGCAGTGAAATCACTGCGCGGGATTCGAAACAGTGTAACTACATATTTCACCTAATGATTGCATTCTTAGAAATCTAAAATTTGTAACGCTGAAAGAACAATTAATTATAGAGAATATTAAAAAATATGTAAGAAAATACGTAAACTAGATAACTTACAGACACTTCATGTCCGACTATAGTTAGTAGTTCGACTGAAAAATTGACAGTAAGCGGCTTCTTTTTAGATATTCGACCAAATTCTAGTGTGAAATTCTTGAAGTAAATATTTTTTTCCACTGTAAAATCTTGACTCGTATATTCCACATCATAATCTGTCAACTGAACAAAAAATCAATTAAAAAAAGTATATGTAGCGGCATAAATTCATGGCAGACCGCGGCAATTTCTTGGAATTTCTTGCAATATCGCCGCGTTTGACAAAAAGTACTATAACTATGGAACTACTACATTAATAATAAACAAAATAACTGTACAATAATTACATTGAAATTTTGTATATAGAATATTAAAATGTCATTTTGTAAAACAATTAAATAATTATGAATAAATATGAGAAAATCGAAAAAGTGAAAAAAACTCGGCATTTCTAAGTTGTACTTGTCTTACGGAAAAATACGGAACACTATTTAGAAATCGTAAAAGCTATCGTGAATTTGATTGACGAAGTGTTTTAGAATCAAATTTACTTTAATTTCTATTCATATTCTAACTGAAAACACTAAAAAAATACAAAAAAACTGTTCACGACCCGATGTTTGATAATGACGACGGAATAGCGATGTTTGACAATGGAATTATACCAGAAATATCCGTTCAATGACGCGCGAAATTATTTTAGCCGCCCTCTATGTATCTATCGTATTAATGAGGTATTTGGTATGGATTTTAGGATGCGTTCGAATTAGAAAATAATATTACTGTGCGCTCCGGGAGCAAGCCGCCATATTGGTCGTTACGTAGTCAACGGTATTCTGATGTGCAACCAAATTTGGTCCAACTTAAATTATATTCTTTAACAAAAAACTTTATTCTACAAAAAATCTAACATATATATTAAATATTATTTTAATTCTTACAAAAGCTGCTTCTACATGGATGACGGTTATTATTGCCAGTAAACAAATGCTAAAATAAGCCATGTTAGTGATCCTGACCATTGACATTAATTGATATAATATTGGTTTTATTATGTTTTAAATACTATATCTAAACAAAAGACTTTAATTAGTAAAGCCTTGAAAATTATTAAAAATAATTATTATTTTAATGTATTCATATGTACATACAATCTTGATAGAATGATGGTAATCTCGCGTTTCCGTAGCATAATTTGACGTAGAATCGTATTATATGACATTGAAAACAATAGTTTTAATTACAATGACTGAATTTTTAATCTCGTTTGATGATTTGAGACCAAAATTACCATAAAGGCTACGTAATAAAAAATACTAATTTACAATTATTTATATCCTCCTTTAAAATAAAGAAAGTGTCGTCCTTTAAAATAAAGAGAATGGTCCTATCTTGGATATTGTGATGAATAGTTTCTCTAAATATCCATGGAAATCGCTGAATACAAATGATATGATAGTCCACTAGAAATATGGAAAAATTTTAGCAATACTTGCAAAAATTCCAAGCTCCTTTGGTTCTATAATCGAGAGTATCTCATTATTATACTATCAAGTTTTGTAACAGATTCAGGGTAGTTTCAATGTGAAAATTAGCCTTTAACGCTGTATATTTCCTTTAACTCATAAATGGGGAAATTTGTTGGTGTCGTATGGATTAATAAAAGGTTACAGATCGTATCTCATCTCACATATAGAATAGAATAGAATAACTTTATTGTGATATAAAAACATTACTTACTGAATATCACACTGGTTTCATAATATAAAGACAATGTATGCACAAATGGCGGTCTTATCGCTATAGCGATATCTAACAGTCAACCATTTAGCCCCATATAAAGCATAAACCCCCATATAAACAAATAAAGCCTATTTTTTTATATGGACGTTTGCAGAATTAAATTCTCTATATTTCACACATACTGCAAGTTGATTCAAATTCTAACCATCGCAATATGTGTACGATCTCTTTAGCGAGAGCTTAAAACTCAACTGAAATTTATCTAATATACAAGCGTTAACTCGTCGACGTGTATATGTAAGATAATTATAATTTCCATATTGGTTATTAAATATCGCACAAAAGAGCCACACGTAATACATACCGTTATTGAATGGCACCAAAACTTATCTATTCAGTAAATATTTATCTTGAATTATTAGTATTACCTACTGCACTCGGGACCAATGAATCCGGGTCGCCAACTAAACCCTAATATATATGAGACTAAGAACGTTAGCTTAATAAAATAAAAAGTATTTTAATTAAATAATTTTTTTTTTGAAAACCAAACTACGATCTCAATGACTTTGTTTTTAATTTTGTTTCTGTTCTCTCACAAAAAAGCGTTCTTGGTATTCAATATTCAAGATTAATGTGGAAATTATAGAAGAAGCTAGAATTATAAGTTTCTGCGATATTAACGTTTATGCTGTATATATGTGGACAATATTAAAGGTTCGCAATACGAGCTAGGTTCTTCTAGTACCTAGAGAACAAAAAAATATAGCCTAAATCTCTCTATTTCTACACCAAAAAGAACCAATTCAGTTTATGCAACACGTATCTCCAAAGAAACGAAAGTACTAAGGCTAAACTTCAGAAATGTCCGCTTCCTGTATAAACTTGCAAGCGAAAAAGCGATGCTTCGCCGAGATGAACGTGTAGCAGCTGTGTTTGATCTGCAGCAAGTCATGTATTTGTAGCAGTCGAGCGAGAGTGCTTTTTTACTTAAAAGATTGACCTTTAATTTCACGGTATAAAATCTGGCCAACAATTATTGCCATTGTTACTTTTGGCACGAAACAATTAGCAAACGTTGGGCATCAGAGGTCTCCACGTTTGTCTGATTTCTTTATTTATGCATGATCAAAACAAAGTACAGACAGCTTTAATAAGAACACCATTTTTTTTGTCCGGAATCCATATTGACTGTCTGAAATGACCACAAATTTTTCAAGGAAACCATTTAGTCGTTTTTCGGTGACCTTCTCCAAAATTTTTGAGAAATTGCTCAGTAGGGCTACGGGTCGATAATTTTCTACGCTCGTGGGATCGCCGTCTTTTATATATCGGTGTAATCTTGGCTACTTTATGACAATCTGGAAATATTCCCTCTGAAAAGCTTAAATTGTAAAGATATGTTAGATAAGGTGCCAGTACACGTTTATGGATTTTAATTACGCTAACAGGTATATCATCGAGACCAGCTGATTTTTTGTTCTTTGAAGAGTCGATGCATTTTTATATTTCTTGATTGTTGATTGATAGTTTGATCCTTATTAAATGTAGTCTATGTAGAACTCTTTGGATGCTTTCTATTTTTCTAGTTTTCATATATTTTCGTTATTGAATTGCTGATTCTCTATGTTTTTCATTATTTCTGTTTATTATTATTTTTCTAGTTTTTATGTCTTTGTTATTTTTTTATTTCTATGTTTTTTTAATATTAGTTTTTTATACACTTTTTTATAATTTGAAATGTAATTTAATTTGTAGAAATACTATTTTTTATTATATGTAATTTCTATACCCAGATCGGGTTTTGAAAATAAATTTTTCTTATTTCTTATTTCTCATTTCTTATTTCTATAAATGCTGCCAAGCTTTTGTGTTTTATAAATCACAATATCTACATTTTTGAAAGCATAACTGGTTTGTAAGTATTTTATATCCCCGTTTCCAACATTTCAAAATAACGATATCTTGGACCACTGCGACATGTCTGTCGCTTCATGAAAAAACTTACTCATTTTTTTATCCTAGTGTCGTAATCTAAACTTTGTTGGTGTCCATTTAAAACCACTTAACTCTCAACTCCAAAAATAGCCATAAAATAAATAATAAATATTAAAATATAATTACAGATTCTTTATTAGTGTGAAGAGCTCACAAAAAATATAATATTAGGAAAACAGTGAAATTATATAAATATTTAAAAAACACACACACACATAATTTATGTTTTGTTTTCCTAAGAATAATTTCATGATTTTGTATTATAATATATATATATATATATATATATATATATATATATATATATATATATATATATATATATATATATATATATATATATATATATATATATATATATATATATATATATATATATATATATATATATATATATATATATATATATATATATATATATATATATATATATATATATATATATATATATATATATATATATATATATATATATATATATATATATAATTTTGTAGAGGAATGTATTTCAGTTAAACGGTATTACTTTCATATATACTTCTAGCAACATAATACGTTTTCTGGAACCGGTATAAATGGTTTCAGTAGTCATAAGAAACGATATATCCGGCATTACAGGAGGAAATGGGGGTTTCTCGCATAGAACCAAACTGCGTATCTGCAATGTCATCTGCAAATAAAATTAATTCATTATGAATGTGGTACTTTATTTATACTTACACTAGTAATACACTACACGAACAAAGTTTTAGGTTATAGCGTTTAACTTACTGGTTCCATTGGGCATCGTTTCGGAAAATTGGAACGCCTTCTGATAAACGGCATAAGAATCGTATCTTTTTCAAGAGCATGGCAAAGGTCGAATGTAATAGCGAAGAAAGTCTCGTTTGATCTCAAATCAGTAAATGTCGTAGACATCTACAAAATAAACCTAGTTAATTATGATTTAACTATACAGGGTGTTATTACTGCACGGGCATTTTTTGTGTGGGTTAATCAGTACAACGTGGAAAGCAACTTTTGAAAAACAAATTTGAAAAAAAAAAAAAAAGGTTTTTTTGGAAAAAAATTTTTTTTAGTTTTTTTTTTCAATTTGAAAATTTGAAGAAGTTAACTGTAAATAAAGGTTTGAGAAGCGTTTGAGCGCGCTGCGCCATCTAGAGGTAGGTAATAAGTCGTAAATTTCAGCGATATTTTACCTACCGCTAGATAGCGCATCATGATCATAGCTTTTCATACAATTTAAAAATAAAATAAAAAAGAAAAGTTTCAAAAGAAAACTAAAAAAATGTTTATTTTTATTTTATTGCTAATTTCGTTGTACTGATTAACCCACAAAAAAATGCCCATGCAGTAATAACAACCTGTATACAAAGTACCTTTTAATAAAACTACAATATTTAATCGCACAATACTTACAGATATTTCGTGGCTTGTATGTGTCAGTAAATCTGAAGTGTAGTTAAGATATAAGCGCTTATCTGCACTGCGGCCGAAGCTCAGCGACACATTTTTGCTATAAATATTTGGGTCCATGTTAATACTCTGCTTAATTACTTCAAAATCATATTCCATGAACTGCAATATTTATTATTGAGTAAAAAAATAAGATTTTTATAATTATTTCTCATTTTGATACTTACAAATGCATCGGCACGTAATATTTTTAAAATAATGAGTATACTTATTACACATAGCATTCTTGATTCTGATGTATATTTCTAATACGATAACTAATGAATTTACTGTTATGTCGCTTCTTTTATACCAAAATTATCAATTACATATTTGAAATCAATGTATTTAAAATAATTTCACTTGTAATACAAATGGTTATATTTCCTTGAAAATATTTAAAATGACATTAGATATTTAATTATTTAAAAAAAAATAATATTAAGCATCGCAATAATAAAACGACAAAGAAAGAAACTAAATTAAATTGTTTTTTTCCTGCTGCAATTATAATTAATTCCATTTAATTTTTATTACCTGCAATCAAATTCAAATTTTGTTTATGATAATGCTATTAGAAATTGGAAATTAATGATAGTCATAATAATTATTACTTAGGTACCTACCTATTTATGTACAATTATATTATTTTGATCAAGATGACTATAAATTCGCAATTTTGTGGTATTATTTATACACAAAAGCGGACATGTAATGACAAATATTAACATTGAATTGATATTAAAGGTTGTTCCGTTTCAGTTCACAAAATTATTTATGAAATGAATAAAAAATAAAATAATTTAATGTACTCCTCATAATGAAATGTTTTATTAAAATTTAAAGTTATCTAACTTTAAAATCTCTTAATAGACGTATAATTGAAGTTATGGTAATATTGCGCTTGACACGCACATGACCGGTTATGTTTATCAAATAGCATTTTATTTAAATGCCGCACTTTTCATCCCAAGGTCGTTTGCCTGTCGATATATCATTGGTAAGAATAGGCGATCAATCAACCGATCGACCGCCCTTTGTGTACAGAAGATCAAATTGAAAATTAGATACCATTTTAGTTTTCACTGTAATTATATATTAACTTACATTATAGGTCTACAGATTCTCAGAATGTTAATAGGAAGAGATATGATACTGTTACACAAAATTATCCACAATACCATAGATCGACTTTTTCAACCTCAACCAACCGACGTTCGTTAAGGAATTATTCAAATCAATTACACCTAACGAGCTTGTTAATACCTATCTTACTTAGTATTATACTTTTCATGAGGCATATCAGTAGCTACTACAAATATTTATAAATATCTATAAATATTTAAAATATGTCTATAAATATTTATAAACATCAATAAATATCTGTATCTATATATCCACTACACGACCTATCAATGTATATCTATATTTATATCTATATACATATTCATATACCATCGTCTAACTTCTTCTTCCTAATTTCTTTCAATTCCCTACCTCTCCCATCGGTTTTCTATATAAATTTTAAATTTAATATGACCTTAGTTTATTCTACAATTATTTTTTAAATAAATATGCTGAAATCTTTTTAATATGTCACTATCGTAGGATACGATTATCAGCGTAATGTATTTTTTTTCTACAATATTTTATGCACAAGTATGTATATTGTATGCGCCGTATGTTTCCCGAAATAAAAAAAAATATATATGACGAATTACATATATTTTTATTTTAATAATTCAAATATACCGAGACTATTTTTAAAAATTAATTTAATAGTTTATAAATATAGAATCAAAACAAAACGAAAAAGTTCCTAATAGTAACTTTTTCCTTATAATAATGTATCCTACTCTTAAAACTAGGCACAGGTTTATGTAGGTATTACTCTTTATAACTAACGTAGTCACAGGCTTTTGAAAGATCACCGTTTTGTGAGCTTTCTAGCGCTTCTAGTATTTGTTCAACTAATTTTGGATCCAGGAACGCTTAAAGTGATTTACCATGCTATCCGCGAAATTACCATATTATTATCGCTTAAACTTTCAGCTTTAAGCTTTAAAGCGTAGGGCCCTTGTATACTAACTAGCAGTCACTCTATGTCGCTCAGAAATATCTATTGAAAACAATATTGTAAAATCCCGATAAATTTGCGACTGATGTTATATTTAAGGAATTTAAAGTATTAATAAACGTGAGATTATTTTATGTCACCTATGTTCCAAGCCCAATCCAACGGGGTCACAAAATCAAGTAGCAACCAGTAGGGATACAGGTGATTTTCTTAATTTTCCTATTATGAAAACAACCTGAGGGCAAAGGTATATTACTTTCTCGGGTTAAATATGTATAATATTATTTCTAGTTACTTCAAGGAGATAGCGAGTTTTCAAGCATTCATAAAGCTATTAGTTGAGTGGTTACTTGGTGAATATAATAATGTTATATAAAGAATTTAATAAATTTTAGGTTTTTGCATTTTATGTTTGTGACTGACTATTTTGCTGATTTATTATGTGTATTGTATTTATTTTTATATTGATTTGTTGTATTTATTAAATGTGTATTGATTTATTATACGTATCAATTTATTGTCTGTATTGCTTTATTTGTATTCAATTTTTAAAAAACATATTTGTAAAAAAATGTATTTTTATTAAATTTTATATTTTTATATATATGATGATTAGGGTTTAACTCATTGGGAAAAGTGCGAAATTTAAGCGTTTTGCGATTTTTAATTCATATTTACGCTTATAATATTCGGTAAGTAAATACACCGATAATAAAAAATATTTTTTTCTAAAGCAAGGTATCTATATAAACCTTCATATGTGGTTCAATGTGCTAGTCGAGAATGCAACAAGCAAAAAAGAAAGCGGATACGACTAATTATTTGATTATTTCTCTGCTAATACATTGAGATTTACTTTTATTTAAAAAGTATTTTTATATTACAATTTTTTTTTTGTCATTCTGTATTTTATTTATGAAACAAAGCCAAAAACCTCTGGGCTGGGCAGCAACACATAAGGAGTGGACCTCAGAAAACTTAAAAAAAGTAATTTGCAGTGATGAGACAAAAATTTCCATTTTTGGAAGTGTTGGAATCAGGTTTGTTCGTCGCCGACAAGGTGAAGACGTGCTACCACTGCGACTATGAAACATTCAGTGAGTGTAATGGTGTGGTGTTGTATGACAAGAGACGGTGTTGGACGACTGGAATTGGTAGAAGGTACAATTACAGCTAAAAAGAACTAATTAGGAAGACGGAAATGAAAGAATTGACTGCTTGATATAATTGATTATGAAAATTGACAGAATTGATCGATAGAATTGATAGGTACATTTAGAATCGATTAATATGAGAAATGATTGATTGAAAATATAATAGATAGCAATGCTTTATTTTTTTATTCTGAGAAAGATGGAGAGAGTAAGAGAGAGATGATTTTGATCTTTTTTGGCAAAGCAAGACGATAAATATTGATAAATTAAGTAACATTCGCTTGCCCATCACAGTATTCTTGAACTTGAAAAAGTTCATGTAAACAAACCTGCATAAAAGTTGTTTTTCACCACGACAACGCCAATTTACCCTTTACCTGCTATCCTGAAAAACTTGTTGGCTCTTATACCTATACCAGAAAATTGTTAGAAAACCACATAAAAATAATATGCATTTTAAACATGAATTTTTGAATAAAATTAGTTAAAATAGCTCAAATAGCTATATAGCAACGGTTTCTAAGTTGCATTTCGTAAAACCGCCGCGTGCAGTGGGCGGCCAATTCTACCGTCGAGTGATGACCTAAATCATGACCCACCCCGTGATCGCTTTTGAAATCGCAGTTTTCTTTTAATTTTAACTTTATTTTATTTGGTAACGAGCGCATCTGCTAATATATACATATCTATAACCGTGGTTTATGCGTTAATTTGCATACAATGCAACAATCAATTGCCCTAATTTATATATCTTACAATAAAAATTACACATTTTGTATGGTGCCGAAATGTACCAATACCAGTTTAAGGCATCTGCTTACGTTGCCAAGGAGAAGGCACACTAACCAGTAACCTAATAGAGACTTTTTTCTGTTTCACTCAGCGTGTTTCGTAAATTATGATTTGTATGTCGGGGGCAATAGCAATGTATAATAAAATTCTATCTAACAGACACACGCAGGAGCCAGGTTGAAATAATGGATTTAGATCAACACCTTTTTAACAGTATCCTGAGGATCTTTAGGGAGCTAATGGGCCCTGTTGCAATTTCGCCACTAAGACCCAGTTGTATAGGGTCGGTCAAACGCATCGGTCACCTATTCGGCGGCCTCCACTGTAACAGAAATTCCGTTTTTTATTGCACTTGTGTCCTGAATTATCAAAAAAGTTTTCAGGGTTTTCTATAACCTTTTCATGTCCCGAAACGTTGTTTATTGTTGCTTTTGCGAAATTCTCAAAATTTTCTTTGACAGCTGTCAGATGTCAATAACATTAGTGTTGCCATTATTGTAATAACTTTATTAAAAATAAATAAGTAACTAAATAAATTTCAAATATTA
This sequence comes from Micropterix aruncella, assembly GCA_944548615.1. NCBI lineage: Eukaryota > Metazoa > Arthropoda > Insecta > Lepidoptera > Micropterigidae > Micropterix > Micropterix aruncella. The sequence continues at coordinate 20,818,523 of OX155951.1, read as the reverse complement.
AATTATGATCCTAATTAAAAAGAAAACACTACATAAAATTTTACTTCTATTAGAATTTTTGGAAGTAAATCTACCATTTATGCCATCATAGTTTAGAGAATCTTGTGGGTAGGTTTGAAAAACTGGCATCTGTCACTTTGGATGGACCCTGGCCATTTCTGAGATGAGACAGAGGATTCTGTAGCAGGGAGGGGAAAATAAAAAACCTATTAAAGGTTATGCACAAATTTTAGTGCGGAATAAAAATATGTAGTGCCTATTAGTGTGAACACAGTTTTCTTGGGCACGCCTGTATAGGCATCAAATATAATGTGATTCCTCCACATCCATTTCGGATAGAGCCGCCTGCAAATTTTAATGTCGACCTGTCATCGCTGAAACCACATTTTCAACGTTTGGTTTTACGGGTTTTTTATAAAACCACATTTTTCTTCCACATGGATTCTTAAATTTAAATGCCTTGTGCTTAGTCTCGGGTCAGAAAGCGTATTTTCTGTGTAAATAATTTACCGTTAGACTTCCGGTCGGGACTTACCCTCGCCCTGAGTTTTTATTCAGTTTTTTTTTGTAATTTTTTTACTTGTTTCTTTGATTTTTTTTCTTAAATTTACTTTTCCACGTTTTCCTTTACAAACGGGGTGGCGCCATTTCTAAGGTTGTCTTTCATAAATTCCCGTTATACCACGCAGAAGTGAGAGCCAGGGTAGGAGGCTGGCCTGCGGACCAGTCTCCCCTAGGAGTCAACCTTCAAGCGCTCCTGGATGGTTTGTGCACCGTGCGGCGTCAGCCAATTGATTGTGCTTTCTGACTAACAGCCGGGGGAGTCTGGAAACAGTAATGTTTCTTATAGTGCGGGGGTAGTTATTAACCTTATGGTAACTGCTCTTAAAACGACCATTCAGCCAACCGATCCCGGGTGAATAAGCCGGGCAAATGATGCCGTGGTCCGCGATATATTCGGTAGACACCGTATCGCCGCTACGTAAGGGAGAGGACCGCGCAAGCGACCTCGATCCTATAACCATTCAGGAGGCAGGAGGTATCCTGGAGGTTAATTCTAGGCGGAGATATCCTTTCAAACTGGTAGTCAGGGGGCGAGGCTGCCCGCTGTGTATCTTTCCCGGTGTCTCGCCGTAAGGCGTTGGCCTTTGATGGGCAGGTGGTGTAACTAGACAGTGGATTGGTTTTCGTCCCAAGTCTTCTGCGCTCACTTCACGGGAAGCATGTAGTTGTTGCGGGAGACATGTAGATGTGCTCGTTGTAGTTAAACAGCTCTAGTCAGTTAGTATTCTGAGGGATTCCTTAGGGATCGATTCTCGATTCGTTTTTTCTTTATTTTTATTAGGGATGCGGGCATTTGCTTACCTGTATACAAGAGAACCTTACTCTATTGTACCACTATGGCAATCTCAACGACATAATCATCAATACCAATCGAGCGTAAAACCTAGTAAGTTCATTGTTCACAGAGAACAGTCTCTAGCCAAATGCAATAGAAAACCGTAGCAATGCACTCCATCTCAAAATACAAAACTTCTACTACTCCATATAAACTAAATGTCAATAATAATACTCTAGACTATAGAGTTAGGCAACTCTACAATGTTCCTAGGTACCATTATCAATTATCACATCAGATGGAACATCCAATTTATAGAACTGTTAACACGCGTTCCTCGGCAATCAATGCGAAAAGAAATATTTTAATTCCTAGCTGCTAAAATCGCGGCAATAACTGCGTATCATACCTGTTTTCATTCGAAAATGACGTATAATATACCTACTGATATTTGGGAACACTACAAACATTCCAAGGATACTAATATTGAAGTACAGTGGATTAAAAGTAATTTCAGTTATATACGATAATGCACACTGCGAACCATACATTAAAAAGTAAAAAATACTGACCTTAGCTGGATATAATTTAAAATGTCTAATATATTGTGATAACTCTAATATTAACTGACAAGGGTTACGCTGGAATATGCACTCTCGCAATACACGCATATGTGATGTCCTGCCTTGCGCAATCAAAGTCTTTTGGATATTTAAGCTTCAGCGCATTAACCAGCTACTACTCTCCACAAGGCTGTGGAACAAAGGTTTTTGATAGGTTCCTTAAATAAAAGCTGCAATCCATACACATTTTCTATAAGCCGGATGATTTTTTGACCATGCCAATTCCTTATTAATCTGTAACTGCCGGCTACCTCAGTTTCTATTAAAATTATTATTATAAATTCGACAGTAACGTAATATAATATGTAGATTATAATCTTTAACATAACATCATGTACCTGACCATCTATATATGCTGATTTTTTCCTAATTGTTTGGATGATTTTAAGTTGATTTTGACTTTATTTATTGTATAATTTAATTATTTTGGTTATTTTTGTATTAGTATTGACAACTTTACTATTAATATGTATTGATAACTATTTATTTTACATATACATAGAAATAGATTTTTTTATTTTATCTACCGTGTAAAGTCGAGTTTAGTCGATATCACAGCCGCACTGTTATCATGGGAACGCAGCTAACGAATTTTTGATCATATCAAATTTACTTTCTCCTGTTGTAGGTATAATACATTTTATTAAATATTCTCTTTTAATCAGGTTTAATATTCATATTGTTAAAATCAAATTAATATTCTATTAAATTAATTTTATTTAAATATATTTCGATAAACTGACGAATTGTAATTTACGATAAAAAGCTTTAAGCGATTGTTACGACAATACTTTTATTACATTTATAAATTGGCACTGATACTGATACTCAAACATATCGTATCGGCAGTATTTATAAATTTATTACTATATCTGATACTATTATATATCACTGAAAGTATTAGCATATTTTATGTTAGACTGATAAACTGACACAAAATTTTGATTTGGCAAATCCTCCCGATACATCCATCAGTTGAATTAAATCTGACCCTTACCGCGCCCGAAGCTATGGTCATGTGTGAAATGTGATGTTTAAACCTTATAGTGTTTGCATATTCAGCCTCCTTTAGTGCTTTATCTCAAATGCAGTGCACTCCCAACATTTGGAGCGACAAAAACTAGTTGAAACTCTAAGTCTTTTTCAGTCTCATTTTCTCTCCTCATATCGTAAGCTGAACTTTGTATGTCTACATTCAAAAACCCCTTAACTCTCAACTCCAAAAAAGTTTATGAAAAAATAATACTGTTTGAAGATTTATTGCCAGTATTTAACCAGATCTCACAAAAAAATATAATATTATGAATGTAGTGAAATTATTTATTATAAAAACATTCACACACAAACAAACATTATGTTTCGTTATCCTAAGCATAATTTCGTATAAATATTTATTTATTTATTTGTCGAAGAATGTGTTTCATTTCAACGGTATAACTTTAATATATATTTCCATCAACGCAATACGTTTTCTGGAACCAGTGTAAATAGTTTCAGCCGACATAAGGAATGATATATTTGGCATTACAGGAGGAAATGGGGGTTTTTCGCATAGAACCATATTGCTTATCTGAAATATCATCTGTAAATAAATTAAATCAATATTAATAGTATATTAATAATATATTTAATATTACACTTTGTACATTACTAAAGTATGGCGTTATGGCGTTTAACTTACTGGCTCCATTGGGCATCTTTTTGGCAAATTGGATCGCCTTCTAATCAACGGCACAATAATCGTATCTTTTTCAAGAGCATGACAGAGGTCGAAAGTAATAGCGAAGAAAGTCTCGTTTGATTTCAGATCAGTAAATGTGGTAGACATCTACAAATAAACTTAGTTAATTATAACGTACCTGCATACAAATTACGAACTATTGTAATCGCACTATACTTACAGATAATTCGTGGCTTGCATATGTTAGTAATTCTGTAGTGTAGTTAAGGTATAAACGTTTATCTGCGTCGCGTCCGAAATTTACAGTAAAATTTTTGACATAAATATTCGGTTCCAATTTCCGGCTCTGTTTAATTACTTCAAAATCATATTCCATGAACTGTAATGTTTGTTGTTAAGAAAAAATATAGGATATTTATAAAAAAAATGTAATTTTAATACTTACAAACGCATCCGCTTGAAGCATTTTTAAAATAATAAATAAACTAATTATCAACGACATTATTATTTAAACACATATACATCTAATGTGGTACTAATAAATATACTATTACTTCGCTCCTTTTATACTAATATCGTCAATTAATATTCGAAATGAATTCATAAAAAATACATAATTTCAATTAGTATATATTCGTTTAAAATCTGCTGAAATCATTTAGAAGACATTAAATATTTACTTACTGTTTAATGATAGGCATGATAATAATAAAACGATAATTATAAAGAAGTTAAAATTATAAAAATTTGTTTGTGCTGTATCTAGCCTTAATTAAAATGTCATTTATTTTTTTATATCTCCAGTCAAATCAAAATGTTGTTTATGCTAATGTTAATGAAAATTACAGACAATCATAATAATTATTAGGTGGGTACCTATGATAAGTACAATAGGATAAGTATCCTATTGTGTCGATCAGGAATATATTAGTTAGATATTCGCAATTTTGTGGTATTTTAGACACAAATATCAGATAAGGATAGATATTAAAATTGAATTGATTTGGAAGGTCTTTTTGTTTTAGTTCATAAAATTTAATTAGTTAATATATTTTTATTTTTAAATCGTTGTAATCGGACCTTCAGAAACAAACTGGGCTTCACGCGCTCATCTTCGAAGGAGTCCTGTAAACCAGGAGGTCTCCGTTGTCGGATCACGATGAGGAGGACATCATCATCATCATCATAACAGACAGTAGGATTGAGGCGAATCCGTTGTCTATTTAGAAAAATATTTCATGTATGCATCATTATCTAACTTTACTATATCAAAATGAAGAAATCCAACTTTATGCCACTGAATTTTACTATACTTTATGTCTCTGTCTCTGAATCTAAAATAAATTGAAGGTACGAAAACACTGCTATGTTTATGTATAAATAACTTACCATGCCCTCTTCGAAACTATCACGGATTGTCTTCGGTGACTAGGGAGGACATTATTAAAGTACGATCCGGACCAATGGCGTAACTTTTAAAAATGGGCCCCGGTGAAAAATTGAACAAAAGGTCCCTCCCCCTACTTATTTACATTAATTATGGTATGTATGATAGAATTACTGTATACGTTCGAAAAATAGGTTCGAAACTCTACTGTTAATTGCACTACTGAATTATAAGCTGCAAAATCATCTATCTATACTGCCGTCGTAAATGAAAACACAGTAACTTCATTTACTGTGTTTATACAAGTTTGGTTCTTTAAAATCACGAGTTGATCGTGGTCGTGATCGTCTGTCGATGGATAGTTACCGAGATACCTTAGATAAAAACACAGTATTTAAAAAAAATCTGAATATTTATAATAAAAAACACAGTATGTATATTTTTTTAAGTTAATATACAGTAACCTATTATTTACTGTGATCTTTTTTAATACTTATAAGCATTTAAGAAATATTTTTGTTTGGTTACTAAACGGCTTCTTCAGATACTGTGGTTTTAGGTAAAATTTTGTTAAAAGTTAATTTATTAATACACGAATAAATCACAGTATCTCAATTACTGTGTTTAAGGTGCCTGCAGTTTTTGATTTATTTAAAAAAATATATTTATTTTAAATGGTTAGAACACAGTAATGAGTAAAATTTACCTATAACACAGTAACCACTCAGTTACGGTGTTGTCGCTTAAAAATATAAAATTTATCAAATTATTTTCCTACTTCAAAACACAATATCTAATTTAATTAATTAAACAATTATAATTTAATAAATATTTTTATGCAGAATTGAAGTTCTAACCATTTTTTAACATTAAAGATTAAAAGAAATTATATTGATTACATTGTTCATGAAAACAAATATTTAACAACTGAACTTTGACCGCGTGTTTCTCAAAACGTCTTTTTTCAAGTTACTGTGTTTTCATTTACGACGGCAGTCTACCTGCCGTATGTTTAGCGGTGATTTAGTTTGAATCTATCGCGGACCAAAGGCATCTTTTGCCCGGCTCTGTAGCCTCAGGATCAGGTAGCCTAAGTGGTCATTTCGAGAGTGGTTGACGACAGGTCAATATCCACCCCCGCTGCTTAGGAGACCGTATATTTCCATATTCTCCAGACTCCTTCAGCAATTAGTCAGGGTGCACAACCGATTGGCGTCGCCGAACACAAACCGGTGCACAACCCGTTCAGTAGCGCCGGGAGGCAATCCCACCAGGAGAAACCGATCTACCAGCTATGAGGCTTGGGAAGCGAGTCTTACCCGGGGTAGCCTTCCACAAGTGGAGGCTTCTGAATAGGAACTGAATCGTAAGTTGGGCCAATCCTAGAACAAATTGGATCTTATGGCCCAAGTTGGTTTGGTTGCTTGGTTTAATAAATGATTAGTGTAATTTTGATAGTAATTTTCCCTTTGCTAATATTTATAATGTTTTGTAATAATTAATGGTAATATAGGTATATTTGTATTATGTATTATTTTCACACAAATGTATACGACTGTTTTTACCTAAATCAAAAAAAAAATAAAAAAATAAATAAGTAACCATTTGTTAACTGAAATCAGTGGCTGACAACAGGTCCAGCATCCACCCGCGCTGTTTAGGAAGCCTGCGTGCCATCCCCAGACTCCTTTAGTTACTCTCCGGAGTGCTCAGTCGATTGGCTGATGCCACACGTTGCGCAATCCGCCCAGTAGCACCCGAAGGTCAACCCTTATGGAAAACTGATCCAGCCATACATACAATATGTGGCAAGGGAAACAGAGTTATTACCGGGGTAGACTTTCTTTGAGGAGGCTACTGGATAGGAGCTGAATTGTGAGTTGAGCTGACCCCAAAGAACGGGGTGGGTATTAGTGGCGCAACTGCATGATGACCATCAAGAGAACAAAGAGAACAAAGAAAGGCAAAGAGAGGTAAGGAGAACTCGGTTGATTGGTTGTACTCGTAGCACGCCAAGTATATATTTAGTGCCGGGTGGCAGTGGCACGGTGTCAACTACAATGGGCGAACCTGTCACCCCAGGACGGTATAACAATATGTGATCGTTCTTTCAGCCGTGGGATGAGCGTAGAAGACTTAGAGAGAGACACATCTACTGTCTAGCTATGCTAACATGCCCGTCAGAGGCTAACGTCTTACGGCGAGGCACCGGGAAAAGGTATCCAGCGGGCTGCCTCGCCCCCCTGTTTACCAGTTTGGAAGGATATCTCCATCGGGAAGGAAATGTTAGTGCCGGGTTGCAGTAATATTAGAGGGCTGGAGTTTTAGGGCCTCACAAAATCAGGTGTAGACATGACCGTTTGCGATGAAGCCGCACTTGAGTACAAATCCGAATAAATATTGGCTAAGGTGGAAGCGCAAAAACAGCAAATTTACGTCGACAGTTTTTCTAGAATAGTTTCTTACTAACTTTGGCATTTGCGGTAAAATTTACGATGAAGTATCGAAAACAGCAATGTGCGAATAGTTTGACTGCCGCCGAGCAAGGACGTATCCAGGGGGGGGGGGCTGGATACGTCCTGTGCCATCAGAGAGAATCCGCGACTTATGTACTACGCGGGGGTGTAGTTGGGATTTAACCCCACGAAATCCGGCGTATTTTCGTTTCGATGTACGGGCAAATCCAAGTTTGGTGGGTGTTGCGCGCGTTATTTTTTTTATGGAAAAAATAACGCCCCCCCCCCCCCTTGAAACTAAAGTCTGGAACGGCCTGCCGTAGAGTTAGAGAACGCGGAAAAGATTTTGTTGCGGGACGCGCTAAAATGATGCTATCGGGAGGAGTTCGGCAATCTAGCTCGGACTCAAGTGCTGCACAAAAAGAAAGATTTCTGCGTTTGCACCAGTTTTATATAGGAATGGGCTAATTCGCGTGGGAGTGCGCACCGCCGCAGTGATGAGAGTGCAGCACAGCGTGACTGCATTTTTATACAGTAGACATAATTGACCATTAAAGAACACAAATTTTGATCTATCGTCAGATTAAACTAAATTTATTATGTTGAGAAATTATTTTTATTACAATACATATAACGTTTGTATTACATTCAAAAGGATGTTTGTATTACATTAAAATTATTTGTATTACATTCAAAAGGAAAACGAAGGTCATAGCCATGCAATTAAATAAAACCATATGTATCTAACTACGACTCGACTGAAGGATACGAGCTTATATATCAGGGGAGCATGTGTGATTCTGCTAGATGCAAATTAGCGCAATTGTTGAAAGTATCTAAACATGGATTGGAAAGTTTTTATATTTATTTTTAACAATCTAGGAGCGATATTCTATTGCGATGCCATTATGTATGTAAGTATAGAAAAATAAAGGGTGTTGAGTGTGAACAATGTTTACGATCTATATTCTCCTTACGTCCCCTTCCCCATGCCTGCGTAATGACGTCATGGCGTGAGGTGAGGGAAAAGTGGTACATCAAAAAGACATGCAAATAGGTAACGGTAATATCTAATTCTAATATCTAATTCTAACTACCCTTCCATTTTTTACCACCCATAGAGGGAGTAATGTGGGGTATTTTGTGATCATGCGAAAAATAAATGTTAGGATGTTAGTGGATATTTACGTTTTGGGGTAGATGCAAAACTCAAAATATTTATATAAAAAAAAAATGTTCGGTGTCCTGTCCGGATGGTGACGTTACAGCACACACAGAAGAAATTACTGTACCGATTTAGTTAAAATATGGTATATGAGTTTCTTTTAGTTTGTCTCTTCGTCAACATCGTTCTGACGTCGTTTTAGACACAAATTTAAGAGCGGCTGCTATAGAAGCTAAAACTAAAATATATTGTTTCTTAAGAACGAATATAACGATTTCAATTAAAAATATTTTGAAGATAGTCTTTAAAGATACCAATAAAACTCCGTTACTGATTATTCCGAAAAAACTCTGCCTATTTATATCCGTATATACTCGTATAAGGGTCGTTTGTCTGCGTAGTGTCGAAACGTTTATTAATAATTAGTTTATGAAATTAGTGTTATTTTAGTTGCATCCACTAGTACCTAACTAAAACAGACAGCTGAAACAAAAAGAGGGCGCTAGGTTGGGACCCGTTGTCTCCTCGCTCCGGTTTCGGAAGGTAACCTAAAATTCATAACAAACAAAAAAAATCGACTTATTTTTTGTTACAAGTGCAGCAGCTATGTCATCGTGATACTTAGAATGGGCTATCATAATTGAATGCGTATATAGAATTTTATGTATGTGCTGTTGACCGTTGAGGAGTTCCCTCATTGGAAGCCAATCCTGGGTGCCGCAGTTCATGGTGAAACTTAGAACGGGCAGTTTGAATACAAATACAACATTTTGTGCCTGTGCTGTTGACCGTAGAGGAGTTCCCTCGTCGGGAGCCAACTCTGGGTGCAGCAGCCATGTTATTATAAAACTTAGAACGGGCTATCATAACTGAATGAGTATACAACATTTGGGATCTGTGCTGTTGACGTTGAGGAGTTCCCTCGTCGGGAGCCAACCCAGGGTGTAGAGCCAACTTATGTAGGTCATGCTTACCATAAAAATAAATGAACTGTCATCGAACCAACGTGTAAATTTTCAATTTCCTATGATAATATTTGAGAAGTTTCCTCAATTCCTTATGGATCCCATCATCAGAACAGGATTTTGATAAAAATGGGAAAAAAAGAATTTTACAAATCGGTTCGTAGATGGCTGAGTTCTGAGGTAACAAACATAAAAAGATGCAACCGAATTGATAACCTCCTCCTTTTTTTGAAGTAGGTTAAAAACAGGTGGTTTAATATTATATCGATCATATCGATCGAAGAGTGCGTTTAAAGTTTGCAGTCGGTTGCAAAAATTCTTCCGAAATCTTTTTTTTTTGCGGAAATCTCCCTTTAAATTTTATTGTGGATTTATTGTGCTTTAATGATATACGTATAAACGTTTATTTAGTAAGAAAAATATGAATATTAGAATTCGAAAGTCTAAAATAATAATAATAATATTTATTGATGTTCCAGATGACGGATTATGATATTATTCAGGAAAGAACCACTGCAGTTGTATTGGAGCCGAACGTCTACATAAAAAACATGTCATTTGTTATTGGAAGAGCTTATAGACGAGCCCCTTATACTACCAATTTAACTTTGCCTGTAGAAACGACTGCGACTAAGGAAGTATCGGTAAAGTAATACATATTTGTGTCATCCGCTTGATCTTAGTGTCAAGATTTTTTTATTTTTTATTTTTGTTTAACATTTAACAATGGGTAGCTACAGTTACATTAGGAATCATGCCTTTCCATGACAGGTAAAAGGTTATGTAAGCCATTTCTTCAAAATGTTTAAATAGTGTACTTCTGGGAGTCGAGCTTTAATCTAAGGATAACAAAATGAGTCATCAAAGCATTTCCTGGTTTTTTCAATATCTTTATTATGTAATATTTCTTAATATACATACTTACATTCGGACTAAGGGCGAAAGTAAGTCTTAACATAGCGGACTATAGGTCTTAGCTATCGGTCGCGCCCAACAGCCTCAGCGACGCTAGCCCTAATGCTATCGATGCTCCACAGCCTTGGTCGAGAAAGACTTGTGGTTGGACTCTCCGTTACTCTTTGGCATGCTTTGGATTTGGTTGATTATTTTCTTCAGCTACTCCAACTAGAGTATTATGGCACCTGGAAAAGTGCTCTTAATTTGATACACAGCTTCCTGTCGGAAAGGATTCACATAACATTCGTTGGTACTGATCAATCAGATCCCGGCATTTCGTCAACTGGCGATTTACAAAGCTTTTGAATTAATTTTTTATTCCGCGTGTACCAGAATAATCTACTAGCTGTATCAAATATAGGTCGACTTTATAATATACGCTGATTATAACAGTGTTACCATCATCGCTGTAGAAAAGTAAATATTGGAAATAAATACTTTCAATGCAGCTATTGATCTGTCCACTTAATTCTCAGCCAATAAACTTCTTGACTACATGGATAATATAGAATAGTATAGAATGGACGAAAAGAGCGGGGCGCCTAAAATTTCGAAGTGTATTTACATATTTCTGTTCAGAGGCTATTGGGTTGGAAACACTGAGTCAGTATATGAGCAGTCAGACGTATTTACGGTAATCAGTGCAAATTGTGTCAATACTATGAGGTAAGATTATTTTTTAAGTGTTCTGACGTAATGTTTTATTTATTGGCATACTATATTTTGTAACTACGTATAATTTTAGACGAATTGCTCTTGGCATGCTTCATTAATCTCGCTTATGCAACGATTTATCTTGGATACAAATTGTTCTCGGTACATTGTACCATCTGACGGTGACCAAAAAGTGATGTCGGTGACCTTATGACAATAAACGTTTGCCTTATTAATGTGACAAAAGGGCGTTTTTGTAATGTGTTGTGAAAACTTTCATTACATGGAATGAGTTAAACGTTTGTGGCGTCAGTAGCCAAGTTTATATCGATTCTGCTCGATATTACCAAAGTTAAGCAGTGTTGAGCGCGGTCAGTACTTGGATGGGTGACCGCTTTAGTGTGACTGCGTGATTCTCTAAATGCCCGCTTATAAGATGTTGCCAACAGGCAACAAGGCGTGTTCCATGGTCATTCGCCAACCTTGTGGGTAAAAAAAATAGATAAGAAAATGAACGAACACTGAAAGAATTTAAAGGCTGAGGTCTTGAATATATACATGTATAAATTTGATTTTAACTCTTCAAACAAATATTATATATCAAATCTATAATTAAGTGCACACTCCTACCTCATCTTATTATGCAATATTGTCCTTGAAACGTCGTAAGGCCTTATTTAATGTAACGTATACACTTCTCGAGTTCACAATTTATTGCGGGTTACGCTAGGACCTCCACATTGACAAGCTATGTAACAAGCTTGGTCATGTATGTTTTTCGCTCCAGCGATTCGCTCCCCCTCTTATATTCCGAAACTCTCTTGTAATGATGTTATGCACACGTCCACTCCGTGTTAATATACGGCGTAGAGATATGGGCTAGTGTTACAGATCCCCAATGCGCTTTCATTCATCAGAAACGGGTTGTTCGCTGAGTTCCCCGTGTCCCTCCTGATACGTCTGCGAGTGACCTGTTTAGCTCATTAGGAATTATGCTACTTCCATGCATCTCTATAATGAAAGCTTCTGGGTTCGTATTTAAAAACCCAGAAGAATTTCCAACAAACAAAATTGTGCACGGCTATCCAACACGACTTCCTTAGATCAGAGCAGTCATTGTAAGTTATAGGACCAAACATTTACAGACTTACTGTAGAACGGACTGAGTGTGGTTATACCTAAAAGAAGATAAATCCCACAATTCTTCCAAAGTAGATTAAGAAACTATTTGTTAAGTAGACGATACTACTTGATGAATTCCTCACGGAAAGTTGCCATTGAAAGTGAACTGTAAAAATAAATCTTTATTATTGTATTGATTTTAATGTATATTGAACAAAAATAGTGCATATACGAGTATTCACCCTATTAAGATTTTATTAATCTAAGAATATGTGTATTCACAAGATAATTTAGTATATTGTATATTTTAGGTTGAAATTACTCTCTACGAGAAGAGGAATAAGTACTATGACCGAAGCGTGCTAACAAAAACTATGAATTTATGTGAATTTCTAGAAGACGATATAATATTTATGCCAGCAATTAGAATATATTCTAATTTTCCGAAGAAGTGTCCATTGAAGCCGGTAAAAGACATTTATTATTGTTTTAATTAACTGGGATACCTACGTTAAATTGTCTTTAGGCATTTAGATCATTTGTTCGGATTTAATCATTCCGATCTCCACATTCATAACGACACAAAAATGCCTAAAATCAATAGTACGATATATTAGCACATTCTTCTTTGGGTAATTATGGAATGGAATACTGTCAAATTAACAATCCAAAGGCGTGGCTAACAGCTTCTCTGCAATATTTGTGTTAGAATAAAAAAAAAAAAGGTTATATATAATAAGTCTGTTTGTCAGTCTGTTCATCATACCTAATAAGATATATATAATAAGTCTGTTTGTCAGCCATCATACCTCAATCTCAAACTATACGACCTAGGAAAAAAAATTGAACAGCTAACGATTCTGTATGCTCTGAAATAGTTTCCGCGCTTCCTATTGTGTTTAATTTATATACTTTTTAATCTTTTTCTTTACATAATAAGTTCAACTTTCCGTTGCTTTCGTGAGCTCGCCATTTTGGAATATTTTTGACACATGCGTGTCACCCGGTTTGAAACGTCAAACCATCCTCTTTTTCGGAATGTTCGAAAAAAGGGGTATATTTATTATACATATTTTACGAACTTACCTTGTCAGTACTTTCCTTATCCCTATTATTATTAAGCTTATTATATTTTTCTAATATCAAAGTGCTCATGTTATTTCTAACCTAATTTGTTATGCAAGCGTTGTAAACTGTTCAAAGGGTTGTAAATTAGTTTTGTTTAATTAGGTTTTCAACATCCTATATTTACTATATGTAAGACTACAATAAAATAAAAATTAAAATTAAAATTAAACCGCATGCACAGTACCGAAATGCTTTCTTGTGGAGAGTGAATTGTTAAAGTGAGATATGTAGTTCTTAACGAAGAAATATATATTTTTTTCCATATACATACATTATAGTTTAAATGACAGTCGCGTTAACTGTTGCGTGTATCTACAATCCTGTGTCATATGCAACTCAAGGTGCATTTGCCTTCTTAACTGAGGGATTTCAGGGAATGGGAAGTCTCGATGAGAGCGAAAAGTGCCTGCTCGTTTTTATAGAACTCGACAAGGCTTTTGATGCAGTGTTACGTCTTACTTACGAAGAAACTTGAGAAATGGTATCCGTGGGTATTAAAAGGTATATCGACAATCTCCTTAATAAGTGATGAAAATAAATGACAGTGTAATTTCTGAAAGATACTTTACCCTTGGAACCCCTCAGGAGTTGACCATTTATTTTTCTGATCTACATTAATAACCTGAATAATGTGGCTTCGCATAGAGAAAAGGCAATATTATTCACTGATGACACCGCTCTTGTCTTTCTCGAGAAAACATGGCCTGTCTTATACCAAATTGCTGTTTGGGGCGGCCTAAGTAACAAATACCCTTGGCTGAAAAGTAATCTACTTAAAGGGGGAGCGTGGTTTAGAAGGCTAAAAAAAACATGTCTTTTAAGTTTTTTTTAATCTTAAGTTGAAATCGGATCATATTTTTTTTAATATCAGTTTGACTATTATTGAAAAATAGAAATATCTCTTGCAATAGTAAAACAACTATTTTTGAGGTATTGAATTGCAAATGTTTCTATCGCTGCAGAAATGACGGTATTTTTTTTGCGATGGTAATAGCGAGCGTAATTTTGCCTGAAAAAAAAGTAAACTAAGATATTAATTTTCACATGTGCGTTTTCTAGAAGAACTAAAAAAAATAACAAAAACTTATTATTCTTATAATCTTCAAAGATTTAAAAAAAACGATTTTCGCCCCAAAATGTTGTGTTTAACTAGTAAAAAAATATATAAGTAAAAACATATTTTTCGGATTTTTGGTTCATATAGAAGAGAATTGATTTTTTTTTTTTTTTTTAAACAATTCGATCCGTCAAGTAGTATTTTTTAGTCACAAGCGCAGAGCAGAAAAATATGGTTTTGAGAAAAACGTGTTTAAAGTTTTCTTTAAAGAACAGTAGTAAGTTTTTTTTACACTTATATTAATCCGCAACTATCAGCGATTCTAGAGATAATAGATTCGTGAATAGATTGCAAATTTAAGTAAAAAAAAACACCAAAAATACGTTTTGTTTGCCGTCTAAACCAGGCGCCCCCCTTAAGCTTAACCAACAAAAACTAACTACATAACATTTTCAAATACTGATAATAAAAAATTTAAACATGCGGCCCTCAAACTTCATACGTGCTATAATAGTCCTCAAATAAAAGCACATCTTTCTTGAAGTACGAGTACTAGTATAGGACATAAATATCAATTGAACTATTTTGACGAAACATTAAAATGGAACATTATTATGAATATTCTGATGGCTAAAATACGAAAATCTATTTATCTCTACAAGGCTCGTAGGAAAGTGGTACCTTAGCGAAAACTCAAAACTATCTATATGAGCGTGTAAGAGTACTAGTACACGGCAAAATATGATATAAAATTCTGGACTGGGGTGTATGCGCACTGCACTTCATCATTGCCGGGTCTCCTGCGCGTGTTTTTTTGAAACAATACACAAAAAACATCTAAACAAATGGGCGTGGCCATACACATTTGTGTATGCAAACATAATGTTTTTTTCCGTGCTATTTGGAAAACATTCCCCCCGCGGTTGGAGGTGTAGGGTTTTTTCATTTTTAACCGCTCCGCGCATGCGCAGAACTGCCAGTCAACGCGGTTTTTGAGGTTATATTGTCTTGTGATCACTTTGTGATGAGAAATTAACAATGGATTCATGTTGTTTCTTCTCACCGATACTACGTCTATAATTGCTAAAAATAAAAGTACGTCTTCCTGGTCAAAACTCATTTAGATATCTACACAAAATGTTTGTTTGAACATGTAATGAAAACAATTGTATGGTATGAAAACAATTGTATTTTTGTAATGATTGTCGTGTTTATTTTTCGAAAAAACACGCGCTGGAGACCCGGCTTTAGAGTTATGGCAAGTAAACAGAGATAGTCTTCAAGTCAACCGATCACTGAGTTTGAGTTGCTGGATATTAGGCAGATTTATGCATGTCTACATAAACTATATAATAAATCCTCTTATACACAAAATCACGAAACAAACAACGCAAGCAAAGAGCACCAATACTCACAAACACATTCCTCGTAACACATTGACTACATCTCTGCAGACATTATACGTATTTCCCAACCAAGACTTTCAATGAAATAAAAAAATGAAGATGACCATTGATATTGAAATAATAAAAAAAACGGATTAGTAAATTATCCCTTAAGTTTGGCAGATACGGGATTGAGGTGTCATCGCCGTCATTCTAAATTCAACGTCCTCTTCATTTTTAATAACATGAATTTTAAACCTTTTTCATTTATATTTATTATTCTCTATTATTTATTGACCCTGATCAAGATGACTATTCAAAGAGAATTTTTATCTCACTTTTACTTATTGCCTACCTATGTACCATTTTTCAAATAGTTTTTATTAGTTATTATATTTATTTTTTTCTGACTTGAATAGGAAAAATTAGGTATTATTACACGTTAAACAGTTATCCAAATGAAAACACGTTGAGATAGATGCTGCTTATTTATTAGATAAGTTTAGGTAAGTTTTCCTATTCTTGTTTTTTCCTATCCTTGGTTATATTGCTCTGATAAGTAAGTCCACAATTCACATTGTAAGGGTTTTGCCATAGTTAGGCATAATTTGTAAATGCAATTTTCGAGCATTTAATTTCGGACATAAATTATCCTTATTGTTTAAATGTTATTTATACGATTATTTTAGCAGTTGTTAAATGTAAGGTCTTAGGATCTACCAACTAGATCATCGTAAAAAAATACCTATGTTCTTTAAGTTTCTGAAATGTTCTGCGAAATATGCAGGTTCTTATGTGTAATATCTTTGCTAAAATTGATGTCTCTAGTGAGATAACGCTGTGTGATCTTCTTTCAAACTTTTTATAACTATATTTTCATTAATATATATTTTTTTATTTCAGATGTTAATAGAAATGTACAATTTGGATATAAATACAAGTCCCCCGAAGCCACCGATGATGATGCCTATTCAATGTAGAGTGAATATTGAATTGTTTTACAGTGGCACGGGAAAACGGTTTTCAATATTGGAGTGGTATATACGCATAGCGCAGAAACCGCCGAAAATAGGTTGACTGAAACAAGTTCTATGATTTACATTGCGGAAGCAATGCTATTTTGTTTGGCTTCTTTGCTTATGTAATGCGGTAAATTAAACAGAATTGTTAGAACAAAATCCTTCTTATATTTATATTTACATTTCAGTAAAATAAAAAATGTTATTCAATCAGCTGCAAGAGTGGTTATTGTAGGCCGTAAGAGGCTGCAGTTATTTGATTCAATTCCTAAGGGATTTTAATTGCAATTGCTTGATATAAAATTTATTATTGCAGTATTTCCTAAATTTAACTACGATTTAAAAGAGACTGCAGAAATATGAGATTTCCTATAATTTATTAAAATTTAAATATTTTTTAGACTTCCCAACTTACGTAATCATAAAATTGTCTTTATAATATGAAACTTTCTCGATTAACAAGATTACACGAGTCAATTCCTATTTGAGATACTTTTTGGTTAAAATAACGAAGATCTATGTACAAATTTTACACAGTTGGTTCATTTCTAAAAAATGACGCGTTCTCAGAATAGTGATTTTTCGTTTCGAAAGTGTCGATAGCTTGCTTTATAAAGTTTACGTATTTGTACGGATGTGGGAGGCAAATATAAGTAACGATAGACGCGCTGTTGCGGGACTGAAAATGGCTATTCGGCGATTAGACGCTAAATCTGAAAATTAAAATCAGGGACGCAGCCGCAGTGGAGTAGATGAAACGTCTTTTACGTGCTAGATAGTGTGTAATAAATACTATATGTAGTGCTTGTACTCTGCAGTACAGGCCTTGATATAGATAATCAGAGAAATACATATACACAAGTAACAATCATTTACATATTTTATTCCAAAATAAGCTTACGTGGTTGTTTAAAAATTCTAATACAGGAAATCTTGTAAATGTTATTATTATATGCCTATTTCATTCGCTTCGCTTACATTGAGTAAGTTGAAGACGGGGTAACGGTGGGAGAAGTACAATACGTAATGCCTGCAGATGGTGTGAAAGTCGCGGAACTCTAGAAATCGTGACACGGGTGCGGTTGCTGATTTGAAAATTTTGTTGAACCACAACCGGTCACATATATCACACCTGTGTACAAACTCGTTCTCGATAAACACGAACTTGAACAGGGCAGTAGCCAAATTCCAGCGCCTATGATAATCAGGCGCACGCGTAATCTGTTCTAACTGTGGCCTTGTACGGTTACTGTCGGGTGTGGCCCGGCTGCTTCTGGTGGATGTCGGTGGGCTGGTATCATTCTACAGCCATAGTAGAGCAGTGGTCGAATTTCTGCAAAAACATTTTTTTCTAAAGTTCTACAAACTCTAATAATTACAAGTAGTATTATGTATTACCCCCACTACAACGTCGTGAGCTCTGTCAAGCGCGACCACTCCAGCTCAAATCGACCAATGTACTGCTGAGTAATCTATACTAATATTATAAAGAAGTAAAATTTGTAAGTTTGTATGTTTGTAAGTTTGTATGTTTGTAAGTTTGTAAGTTAGCATATATGTGGTCTTCTTCGAAATTACTTATCCAATTTCAATAGTTCTTTCACTTAAATAAAGCCCCATTATCGAGGAATGGTGTAGGCTGCACTATAATGTAATAATTATTGGTTTTCATGATTAAATTATGATATTTGCAAATCAAGTCGAAGAAAGTGAGCTGGTGAGATGTTTATCGGCATGCGCTGACCAAACGGTTTGATATATGTAAAAACAATATACCACAGAAATATCGGTCTCAAAAAGATCTATAGAAAAGTCTGCAAGAACGTATATCATACTGTTATATTTAAGCTACAATAACAGCTTTTATCTAAAAAAAAAACAAGAAAAATAAGTAAGCACTGTTTGTCGAAGACATTAGCAATAGCATAACAGCTCTTAACAAAATAAATTAATCCATCATCACAGGTGTTAAAGATAAAATAGGCTATTTACTGTAAATTTTTAGGTGGTGTAGTTTTAATGATGTAATAAAATTAGTAACGCTTGCAAGGACCTGGAAATACCGAGCGGGTGGCGGCGGCTGTAGGCAATACAAGGTCAGCGTACAGCAGAAGGCGGCGCGGGTGGCGAGGAACAAAACGCGCAAGTCTACGATAGATAGAAACTTTATTTTAGTTTTTTTCTTTAATTTTGTATATCTTTTGTCAAATTTCCGTATTTGAGAATACGAAAACGTATGCTATCTATTCGTAATCTGTTTATTCGAATTACCAAAGAATTGAAAATGTTATAAATTGAAACTTTATATAACCAACAGGTTATGTTTTGTTTGAATATCACCTTTAAAAATAAATCGGCTGGGTCACCCCAAGAGTTTCCCGGAAAATAGCGAAAGGACTGATTTCATCTGAATATTATTTTATAAAAAACTAGATTACCAGCTCGAACGAAGCCACGGATACAACTAAATATTCGGAGACGAAACTGGAGAAGAAGAAGATCAAGATATTAAAATCGAAAAGTCGATTCCCAGCTCGAACAAATCCGCGGGTACAACTTCTTGGAGACGAAACTTGAGAAGAAGAAGACTAAGACGTTGAAATCGAAAAAGTCGTTTCACCCCAAAACTCTCCAGCCAAGAAGATAATCTCCACCCTTCCCACCCTCGACCCTGCCCCTACCCGAAAAAAATTCGATTCCCAGCGCGAACGAAGCCGCGGGTACAATTAAATTCTCGGAGATTCTCGCTCAGTACGAATCGAGTTCGAAACAGGTGGTTTAACATATTGATCGAATAGCGACATTAAAATTGTTTTTTAAAAAATATTCTTTTAATGTTCTTTTTACTTTCCCGGCCCACCACCGTACAAGAAGGAAAAGTATTGTGAAAGCGCTATTTTTTTTCCATTTAAATCTGACAGCGAAATATTTTCATAATATATCCATCCATTCATAATCCATTTTCTCCGTGTTGATAGCGACATTTGTTTCTACGTTTACACTGACGCTACTGGAATTGCCGACAGTATTTTGATTCATCGTAATATTTTAAGTTTAAAATGATAAAAAATCGCTATCGACCGAACCAGTTTTTACAGCTGATTCTTCTTTTTCTTCTTTTTCCCTTTGACTCTCCTCCCAATGAAGGTGATTTCTGCCAGGTGGTTACTTATTTTTTAATTGGGAACATGACTGTTATTGGAACAGCACTGAAACAGGCACAAAACTTACAATGAAGGACAGAGGCAGTCCCTAAGCGAACAACAATACTGTTACAACGTCATCTCTCGCATAAGTGTCATCTGTGTAATGGATCTTCACAAAGTCAATCATATTGACGTATTTAATGAACGCCTTCAACAATTCAAACACCATATCCTCAATTTTTAAAAGACTTGATTTCACTTTAATTTTGCATATTAGACTTACAATATTGAATAAACCTATAAGTTTGTGGCGCTGCGACGCAAAAATAGGGTTCTTATTCATGGGTTCACTTACCAGCAGGGCATACATATGAAGACCACAGAAAGTAGCTAGCAAGTCAGAATAATGCTGAGCGATTTAACATGCGTTTAAAATACTTTTGAGAACTAGTGTCAGAAAATAATATTTCATCAAGATTAAAATCGTCATTGCATTAGAGATGACAAAGAGGAGAATTGTATCGACATATAATATACAATTTAAAAAAAAACTTTAACAAATCATTGAAACTTTAAATATTCTTAAATTTGTGTACGCTGAGTCTTCAATTACATTACATTACATTTTCGTCGTGTCCAATTGACGGCTAAAGGCCGCTCTTGGACGTGTCAAAATAATTGGGTTAGGTAGTAAGTTTCGTTACTACTCTTTACTGAACATACATAGGTAGTCGAGAATTAACTACTAGATTGCCAAACTATAAATATAAATAATCAAAATAGAAGCCTAATATCTGAAGTAATTAGTAATTCGAAAAGATACGTAGTAAAATTATTCATCGTAATATTCAAATTGTCAGTAAAATGTTAAATAATCAAATTAAATCTACGTTATGCATTTTAAACTAAAAGTACAGATATAAGACCATATAAAATAATCAGACAATAAGGCTCTACTTTTTTAAGTAATTTAAATGGGCACAATATTTGAAAAATTATGGTCCTCAAATTCAGCCAGATTATAGAATGGGTGGCCTATCGGCATCTCCTTGATGTTTTTTAAAAATTTTATATTTGTTATTATTATTATACAATTTGTTATTATTAAAGTATCATTTAATATAATTTAAATTTGTTGTTTCTGAGGCCATATAGTAGATAAGTTGTGGTAGTATATATCTAAATGTAGTATGGATCAAAATATAGATCCATAGTAAAACATAACGTAAATTTATAATTGTTTCGGCGTTAAATCTAGCAATAAATACATTAACTAACATGATGAAAGTTTAAGAAGTCATTATAAATTGACAAATGATACCATTAAAATAAATATTGCATAAAAAAAATATATAGTGGTAACTATCTGGATCAGTAACTATTTATATCTTGCGTATTATTCAATAAAAATCATTTTTGAGACGATTTCGCCATATAATGCATTATGTCCGGTAGAGCGCGACGAGAAGAGTAGCGTAGTATAAGGGTCTCAATCTCATCAGTTTAAATATATGATTAGTGTTGCAATGGATAGTGAATTGGCCGGATATCAATTATGTGGTGCAGACCTCGGCTGGATAGCCAGATATCCGGCTACAGGATATCAGGCTATTATTGCGATACTAGCAAATAGAGAGACACAATAAAAACTAAAAAAAAAAAACAATGAAAACTAAAAATTCGACAAAAAAATCTAATTGGCCTCAACGTCAACCAAATTTATTTACTTTTGACCTAAGAAGGTCAAAAGTTGATGACCTAGGATGGTTTTTTCCTACCATGACCTAGGAAGCTCAAAGAAACCTTTGATTAATCCTTCAATCCAGGAGGATTGAAGGATTAAACAAAGGTTTCTTGGGAAATCTTAGGCTGGAAAAGCCCGCAAAAAATGTACTGGAAAGATTAAAATAGAGTTCTCTCAATAAGAATTTTAGTGGGGGCGATTCGCCACTACTGGAAGTATCATTGGAAGACAAAGAAGAATATATTGGCTTCCAAATTAACGGGAATGGTTTCAGAAATCTCACACCCTTGTTTTGCGAGCGGCGGGTAATATAGTTGTAATAGGTATAGTATGTAATAGGTTAAAGTTGGGTAGCGGATTTGGCAACAAAAGAAGAAGAAGAGTTTGTTGTTTTTAAACTATCCGGTTTCAACCGCATACTGGGGTTACTATCCGGCATCCGTCTTAACGATAAATAATGAAGTGGTCGAATAGATCAGATACTGTAAGTAACCGGATATCCGTTACAAAACTACTAATGATAACAACTTAATATATGTGTTTCCTATTGCTGGCGAATTGTGTGCGAATTGTGGGCGAATTGTGGGCGAATTGTGGGCGAATTAACTAATTTAAAAAAAATGCAAGTATGACCTACCACATTAGCCTATTTTATCACTGCTTTCTCTCAAGGTTGTGTATTTGGAACAATTTTGCTACTTAAGATCGTAATTTATCCGCACCTAATTACTAGGTCTATACCAGACTATCATCATTCGACTGAAGATTTTACGAGCTTTTAGAATACCACCCCCAATTTTGTCATCGCTTTCTATGTATTTGCGAGAAACTAATTGAGAATTTTCATGGCTACATATTTATAAAATTAGTTAAAAATAGTAGTGGATGTATCTTTTAGTAAATCAAACGTAAACATTATTTTTCCCCAATTTTAATGGATATGTGTGCAAAGTTTCATAGAAATTGAATATAAATTGTGGATTGGTATAAAGAATATACAAATGTACACACGCATTGTTACCTAATAGGTATAATTTACCATTAAAGAACAATAATTTTGATCTATTGCCAGATTAATCAATTATGTTGGAAATAATTCGTGTAACAATAGATAAGACAGACGTATTAAATAATAAACTGAACCATGAAATACAATTTCCTTAATACGACTAGATTAAAGGATAAGTGCGTATATATTAGAGGAAAAAATCGTGTTTATGTTAGATGTAAATAATTGCGTTTGTTGCAAGTGTCTAAACATGGATTGGAAAGTTTTTATATTTATTTTGAACAATCTAAGGGTGGTCTTCTATTGCGAAGCCATTATGTATGTAAGTATAGAAAAAAAAATGTTAGTGTTAAATATAGGATATGAACAATGCTTATTTTCTATATTCTCCCCGCTCGTAACGGAAAAGTGGCACCTCCAAAAGACATGCAAAACGGTCACGGTATTAAGTCTAATTGTTACTACCATATAAATATTTTAATAATAGCTAGGAAAATAAAAACCAATAATGTATTTATAATGAGCGCCCCCACATTTTGGAGACGAAATGCGAAAACTAAATTTTTAAATAAAAACTTCCCAAAAATGTATATATGTGTATGTATGTATATGTATATATATATATATATATATATATATATATATATATATATATATATATATATATATATATATATATATATATATATATATATATATATATATATATATATATATATATATATATATATATATATATATATATATATATATATATATTTTAGATCTTTCCTGACACAACCGTGGCACTCTAGTGTGACTCCCGAAGTGAGCTCGCCTTAACACAGGGGTGCCTAGCAAGGCGGGCTCGGCTGCTCTTTGCTTAGCATGATAGAAAAATTATCATTTGCGTTTAATGTATGCGCTATATAACCTGGGCTCAGACAGATGTATCATGCGTATATAACTTTAAAAGCATACGACGGCATTGTATAAATTGTCATTTTATTTTCTGTTGTGCTCATGAATTTGAACGTATATGTATATGTAAATAAATAAATAAATAAATATATGTTTACTGAAATATGCTATGACAGCGACTGTTAAGGGGATTTATAACTTGAAAACTTTATAGGTTAGGAATTACTCTTTGAAATATAATCTCTTTATTAGGGGAGAAAATCAAGAATAATCATGAAAATCTAAAAAAAATACAATAAAAATAACGAGCAAAATGTGCAGAAAAGTGAATTTTGTTACAATCCTTCTATTTTTACTACCCGTTCAAAAAAAAACATGAAGAGTGTGTGATCTTACAAAAAAAGTTGTGATTTTACAAAAAAAGTTGTGATTTTAGCCTTTTTTCTCGTAAATATGCCTCTTCGTAAATATGCCTTTTTTCTTTTAAATTGTGTTGTTATATTATTGTGCTTTAAACTATATATAAATGTTTAGGAAGTAGGGCCCAAAAAATAAAATTCAAATGTCTAATAAAAATATTTTATTTATTGATGTTCCAGATGACGGATTATGATATTATTCAAGAACGCACCACTTCAGCTATATTGGAGCCGAACGTCTATTTAAAAAACCTGTCATTTGTTATTGGAAGAGCCTATAGGCGAGCCCCTTATACTACTAATGTAACTTTGCCTGTAGAAACGACTGTATCTAAGGAAGTTTCGGTAAAGAAATAGTTATTTTCTATTTGCGTCATTCGCTTGATATTAAAATCAAACAACGTTATCTTTCTTAAAGTTTAATATTTAATTATCAGTATACCAGATTTCAACAATTTCCAGTGCGTAGCAAAAGCTGCAATTAAAAATCTTTTCCTAAGAGGTAGCATAAATTTAAGATGTTACATAAGCCAAAACTTAAAAACCTTTTGGTAATCTAAGGATACCAAAATGACTATAATTGACTTTTAGGGAGGCAAGTTTCTCTAAGGATACCAAAATGCGTCCAATGAAAATATTGTCTAATATTTTCAATATTCTTTTTGCAATTTGCATTCTAATAATATTTCTTTATATACTCACATTCGGTCTTAAATCTCGGTCTCGGTAATTATGTTTTAAGTACTTTTTTTACTTGGGATGTTAAAAATAATAATAATAATATGTTTATTCTAATAATAGAATCCATGCAACAAGATGAGTGAAAGAAATACTATGTTTAAGGTTCACAAGCATTTTTTTTTAATTCAAATAACCAAGCATCTACATTTTCTTTGAAAAATAACAAGTTTTGTTAGTTTAATATTTTTTACATATTTTTTTTAACAAAATTCTAACTTCTTTCGTAAATCATCATAACCGTAGAATATTCTTATTATAAAAAGAGAAAAATAACTAAAAAGTCTTACGAGACCAAGCAGCACAGCACTCGGGTGTGACGTACCCGACCTCCCGGCCATGCAGGAATCGATGGAAATGAAAAGCCGACGAACTTGCTAAGACGGAAACAAAGGGAACGTTATACGGCCCTGAACCTTGCTGTGGCGTACCAAAAAGCCTGGCAAACCTAATTCTTAATAATATGTGGTTAGAACAATCCTTCAATCACTGGAACAACACGTCAGGGTTGAATCATTCCAAAGCGCTAATTAAGGCTTACGATCGTAAGAATGCCCGTGAGGCCTTATCGCTAAATAGGAACAATCTACGCATGCTAGTTAGGGCACTCACGGGGCATTGTGGCCTGAACAAACACATGCACAACCTCAAGCTCCGAGACCCGAAAATGTGCAGGTTCTGCCAAGGGTCAGAGGAAACTCCTCTGCACCTCATGTGCGAGTGTGGTCCGCTGATGCATAATGGATACACTTGGGTGGTCATTACCTCCAACCTGAGGAGGTAAAACAATCTGGCGCCAAAAGCCTGTTGCGGTTCTTAAATGATACGAGGCTTAGCGCAGGACTATAGCAGGTGGCGAACACAATAGATCAGCAATGGTCGCAGTGTTACAAGGCTCATAAAGACCTTAGAAAAGCCCCAAAAAATAAAATATACCCGACCCCACTTACGCCGGGTTAAGATATGACAATTGCTCACTCGGACAAATGTTTTCAGGACCCCTAACAAAATGGAGGCCCTAAGCTATACCTTCTTTAGCTTATACGCATATCCTGCACTGCTCACCTTATTATGTCATGTTATTTCGTATTCGAAACGTCGTCAGACCAGATTCAATGGAATGTATAAACTTTCTCAATCTCAAAATTGATTTCGGGTAACGCCGAGTTCTCCACATTGGCAACTTACACTTTGCTGATTTCCTCCCATCCTCACTTTAAAAACTTTCTTGCAATAATACGAGTATTACGCATTTTTCCACGCCGTCTTAACTGCTCTACCTATACGAACGTACTTCATACGTCCGTTATATTATCGCCCGAACGCAACAGCAGTATCACGTACGTTAAAGTACAAAAAATGAAAAAAAAAACCGAAACCCACAAAGCGTACGTGATTACGTCAAATTGTTCGTGCGATTCTAAATACAAACAAGGGTCATACATTGCTTTATTGCGTAAAAAAAACTGGTATATTGTAAACAAGTATTGTTATTCTTGTATTTTAATTCCCATTTTATTTTATTTTTTTACTAATGTTTAATTTTATCATTAGGTTTGATATTCTTACTCCATTCTAAAGCAGTTATGCATATCTAAATTCTAGCTAATGTCATTTTTTTAATGATTATGTTGAGGTTAACAATTTTAAATTATCAATTTCACTTTTATATTATCAATTTTATATTTAATTTACCAGCTTGTAAGAATTTCTTTATTCTACATTATTACATTTTCTATATTCTACATTACTTAGTGTTTTATATTGGTCGATAATATATTTAAAACAATTTAAATGTCCGCCTTAGACAGGCTATTGCCTAGTTAGGCGACATTAAAATAGGATCACTGGCAACAGTTTCTGTCATAACATGATATCTGTTTTTTTGCTGCTGGATTCTCGGTTATGACATTATATTTGTATATGTCCATTTACTGTATATAATTGTAAATTACCAAATGAATAAATAAAAAAAAAATAAGAAATGAAATGAAAAAAACCAAACGAATTTTTCATTTTTTTTTAATAATAACCCAAAAGCAGGGCGATTAATGTAAGGCGTAGAGATATGGGATAGTGCAGCAGATCGCCAACATGCTATCGATCTTCAGAATCGTGCTGCGCTGTTACCTGTTAGGTCCTTGAGTAACCTGTTCCCGTCATTAGGAATTCTACAACTACCATGCATTTATGTAATTATTTTAGAAGGTTTCATATTGAAAGACAAAAAAATCCTAAATTACAAAGTGTTCAGTGGTTATCCAACAATGCACCGGGGCTTCCTTCGTATAGTGAGTCATCCATTGACGAATTCAGAGCAGTCAGTATAAGCTATTGGTCCATCCATTTACAGTCTAAGTACGGAACGGAGTAAGTGCGAATTTAAAAGAAGATAAATCCTTTAATATCAACCAAAATAGATTTAAAAGATAACTTTTAATTAGTTGTTACTACTTGAAGAATTCCTCGGGAAGAATCGCCATTGAAATTTAATTGTAAAACTAGATCTTTTATGAATGTTTTGATTTTACTGTCTTCTACTACCTATATAAAGTTGTATAAAGCGTGATTCAAAAATGCTGGAGGTAATAAACGGAACTGAACAGCAACGAGATAACTCAAACGTAGGTAACTTACAAGAAGTTTTGTGACAGATTTTAGAAAGTATTGGGGACATTTTTGAATCACCGACGTATAATAAATTTGATGTTCTGTTATCTATTTTCTGTCGATTCAGCTTAAATAGGCCGTCACGAAGTACTGATAGCCGGAGATTATCTATTTGGTATATAATCAAAATGTTTATTGTAACTTAATTATTTTCTGCGATTTGTTCGTCTTATCTGTATATATTTATTTTTTGGAAATCGGTGCAATATAATTAAGAGTATTAAAGTAGTTGATATATTACTTTATTAGGGTTTTATAAAAAAATTATTAAAATAATTCACTTAAATTTTATTCATTCACACGATTCGATTCAAGATATTCACACGGTATTCACATGTTATGCATACGATAATTAAAATATTGTATCTTTTAGGTTGAAATTACTCTCTACGAGAAGAGGAATAAATACTATGACAGAAGCGTACTCACAAAAACTATGAATTTATGTGAGTTTTTTGAAGACGATATCATATTTATGCCAGCAATTAGAATTTATTCCAATATTCCGAAGAAGTGTCCGCTAAAGCCGGTAAAATATATTTATTATTATTATGTTTAAATCGATTTCTCTTTGCAGTTTATCGGAGTCAATTATTCCAATATATTTTCCTCCGATTTTTGTTATTAGTGTTTATCAAATCAGCCGTGATTATTGTTGAATAATGATCTGTAATAACTGAGTCGCGAATAATACCTTGACTATTATAATTTAAAGTGGTAAAAATATGGTCTAGACATGCATTTTACCTCGTATGTTTGTTTATCACTGGCACCATGCCGTGCTCTGCCAAAAGACACAAATAATTATTAGTTTGCCTATCCTCGAGTATCAGTATATCAATGTTGAGATCCCCAGTAAGGACCCAGTTTTTGTTAGTTTCCGTCTCTAATATATGCGACCGTGAGTTTAAAAATGGAGTGATGTTTTATGGACCCGTAGATCCTTAAAATTACCGTATCATTTTTTTTAAAAACTTTCATGAAATTTGCATAGACATGTTTAGACATCTGATAGACATGGTAGTCGGCCAATTGTTTTTGTGATCTACATTAATGACTTGAATAATGTAGAATTGCATCGAGGAAATGCAAGATTATTCGCTGAATACACGGCTGTACTCTTTCCAGAGAAAACGTGGCCAGCCGTATACCAAATGGTTGGCCAGAGTAATATCAACTCTTGGTTGAAAAATAATCTACTAATGCTAAACCAACAAAATACGAAAATCATCCCATTTAAAATGTTTAACATGCAGGCCTCAAAATTCATGACTGCAATACAACTCTTCAAATTAAATCACAGCTTTCTTGCTGTATGTGTACTAGTATAGAACATACATACAAAGTGAAATATCTTAACCCGCTCTATCCGTAACATCCATTTCGGGACATTTATGTCGGCCGCCTAAACTCCGTAACGTCCGCGACCGGACAAAGCGATCGCCGCTGCGAAAAATGCAATTTACGATTCGAAACGTCGTACTATATGCTTTCTGAGGGCGCAACGATATGGCCAAAATATCTTTAATTCAAGATTTCTGTGTGGCAATATCGAACGGCGATTTAAAAAGTGAGCATAGACGTCAAAACGGCAGTGTCCATCGGCCACCGCCGCGGCCGCGTATAGTTCCGCGAAATGGTTGATAAAAACAGTGTTTTGTGCAGTGTTTTGTGCCGTTTACTGGAGAACAGTGAGTAATTTGCATTTTTAAGTAGTTTAGGCATGAGGATTAGTCAATTGAGATAGTCCATTTGCTGTTTTTCACGAATTTTTAAAGAAAACACTTCGGCGACAACAAACGGCTCGCGAAAAAATGGTTGTTATTATTTTGTAAGGTTTATGAAATATCCTGATATATCGCGAAATATGACGTAATGTCGCTTTAATTTACTAACAAAATAAGTATTGCTTCATTTGGAGATAAGAGGACTACCTGAAGAGAGCGATAATTTGGGAGATATAATGATGAAAATTAGCTCATTAATAAATTGTGAAGTCTCACCAAATGACATCGAAAAAATTTCACGAACCTTCTACAAGAAATCGGACTCAAAACCGAGACCTGTAATAGTAAAATTTTATAATGAAACTAAACGTAACTTATTTTTGAAATCAATTAAAGAATATAATAAAAATGTAAAGTCAATAGCAGAAAACTGAATACAAAAGACTTAGACATTTCAGGCAATACTGCACCTATATATGTTTCAGAAAGTATAACACAGAGAACGAAGTTTCTATTAGGCCGAGCGAAGGCATTCGTTAGGGAAAATGGGTTTAAATACTTTTGGGTGAATTCTGGAAGGGTATTTATTCGCAAGGATGACAAATTAAAGCCTATCATTATTAATTTTGAGAAAACTTTTTTAGAATTAACGAAACACGTTTAACGACATTTTTTTATTATATTCCGATTGAATTTTATTTTATTGACACTCCGATATGTATCAATCAAATCTTATTTTTATTATTCTCAATTTTATTGTTGAACATTTTATATATAATTTTATACTATATTTCTCTATCTATAATACATTCGACATTTTTTAAATTAATCAAATTATCTCAATTATTATTATACGACTATATACATTTGGATTGCTTAATAGCAAATCGTATTACTATTATTAAATTAAAATATCAAAAATCGATGACTTCCAAAAACGCATTAATTTATCAGTGGTTTTTACATCGCAATTCGCAAATATTGTCGCGTATTAGCCATTGCACCAACTTAATTCATCAATATCCAACATATATAACCCTTTTTTATTAGAAGTTTTTACTTCTCATAAAAGTAATGGATCTAGTTAATCTTTTCGATTATAACCCGCGCGATGAATCCCACATTACATCAGAAGTTAGTACCTGCAGACGGCTAATATTAGGGGAGTGCTCGCTTAGAATGCTCTGCTTAAATATCAGAAGTCTACACAAAAACATGGATAGCCTTTTGGTGATGTTGCAGGAGCTGGCCGTTAATTTTGATCTCTTAATTTTGACAGAGGCATGGATTGGCAACTATTTTATACCGATAGCATTACCAGGATACACTTCATTTAACACTAAATTTAATTATTCGCAGAACGATGGAGTAGTTGCTTATATTAGTGACAAATTTAATGGCAAATTATCAGTAAATGAGGTTCGACTGAACGGGGCAAGCTGTTTAAACATACAACTAAATAATGAAATAAATATTATAGCACTCTACAGAAGTCCCTTGACACATAATATATCACCATTTTTGATAACCTTAGATGATCTACTAAAAACGCAACATTGTCAAAAACATTTAATTCTGACTGGAGATTTGAACATTTCAATCAAAGGCAAGTAACATCCTCAGGCCGATGACTATCTGGATTTGCTTACTGTTCACGGTCTCAGATGCTTAGTAACCGTCCCGACACGAGAAATCCACACTTCTAGCAGCTGCATTGACCATATTATGTGTCAGTCAAATAACCCTTCTTGTACTGTTATATTTCAAACCGCTATTACTGATCACCATGCTTTATTATTTAAACTTTTGGGTCATACAATTAACTCTAGGAAAGCCACAACATCAATAACGAAAAATACAGCTGATTATGAAAACATCAAAAAAACAATTTCCAATACTGATTGGTCGCAAGTCTATAATGCCCCAGATGTTAACATGGCATCTCAAATATTCGTTAATAAGTTGACTGGTATAGTAATTGATAATAGCTCTACAAAAACCGTTAAAATTCAGCATAGCCAGAGAATATTAAAGCCTTGGATCACAAAAGGTCTAATATTTTGCATTCGTCGACGAGATAAGCTTCACCTAGCATCGCGACGTAATTCTGACAATTTATTATTAAAGGACAAAGCGAAAAAGTACAGAAACTTATGTAACAAAATAATTCATAACACCAAAGTAAGGTATTATAAAAATAAAGTCATTGAAGCTAATAGAGACCCAAAGAGTCTGTGGAAAATCATTAATAAGGTTGGAAATAGAACCAGTCCTAAACATTTAATCGATTGTATAAATACAAATTCTGAAATATTAAATATTGATAAAACTCCACAAAGACTAGCAGACTATGTAAATTATTATTTCGCTGGCGTTGGTTCAAATGTGGCCACAAATATAATGAAAAGGTGTGGGACTGCGAGCACAAGTCCATCTCTTACAACAAATAGACTACCAGTATCTTTGTATTTACGTAGGACTACGCCAAGAGAAGTTGCGGATGTAATATCATCTCTGAAAAATAATTTCTCTGCGGGTACTGATAATCTAAATGCACACATTTTCAAATCATCGAAACACATCCTATGTGGGCCTATTGCGCATATAATCAATGCAAGTTTTAAAGAAGGAATCTTTCCATCAAATCTAAAATGCTCAAAAATTATGCCCATTTTCAAAAGCGGCAATAAAGATGAAATTATAAATTATAGACCAATCTCACTGCTAAGCAATTTATCTAAAATAATAGAAAAAATCGTCAAAAGAAAACTTTTAAAATATCTGGCAGAGAATGAGATTTTGTCTAAAAACCAATTTGGTTTTCGTGAGGGCATGGGCACAACAGACGCAATTGCGATGGTGACAGATGCAACATATGATAGCCTGGACAAAGGTAATAAATGCTTGGCTGTGTTCCTAGACCTTGCAAAGGCTTTCGATACGGTATCGCATGAAAAGCTACTTATGAGGTTGAGAGATGTTGGTTGTGAGTCCATCACGCTAAACTGGTTTGAAAGTTACCTGACAGACAGAAAACAAATTACATCGATAAAAAATGTCACCAGTAAGCCAGAATCCATATCATTTGGTGTTCCACAGGGTAGTGTTCTTGGACCTATTCTATTTCTAGTTTATATGAATAAACTGTGATCTTGTCGGTAAAACAGTATCCTTTGCAGATGACACAGTAATTCTATTTGAAGGCCATAATTGGAAATATACTTTTAGTGAAGCTAATAAAGGACTAAATATTGTAAGGGAATGGCTGGATAATTCTTTACTAAGTCTTAACATAGATAAAACTAAAGTAATTCCTTTTAGTATCAATATGAGAGGCCAACCGTCATCGGACCATATCATTAAAATACATACTTGCAATAATCAAAGTCATTGTAGTTGCCCGTAGCTGGATAGGGTAGAATCCATTAAATACCTAGGAATAATTATAGATAATCGTCTAAGGTGGCAGGATCACATCGAGTTACTAGCTTGCAAAATCAGAAAATTGGCTTATGTCTGTAAAGAGGTGAGGAATGTCTTTAGTCCAGGAACGCTAAAAAGCGTTTACTATGCTCTTTGTCAAAGCCTTCTGTGTTATGGGATAATTGGCTGGGGTGGATGCGCACAAACCATCATATCTCCCCTGAATGTTGCACAAAAATGCATTTTAAAAATTGTTTCGCGGAAACCGTATCGATATCCTTCAAAGGCACTTTTTAAGGAGTACGAGGTTCTGGATACTATACAATTATATTTAAAAACTGCATTATCATATTTAAAATTTAATACAAAATTGATCACTACCCAAAAAATAATCAATACTAGAAACTCCTGTAATGGGAATGTAATGATACCCAAAATGAAACCCACGTTTGGACAATGATCATTTTGATTTTGTGCCTCAAGATTTTTCAACGCCCTTCCGGAAAACATTAAAACTGAAGAAAATGGGAAACATTTAAAAAAACTATTGACAGCATGGTTTTTAAAAGAGGAAAATCAACACATTCAGAATGAATTAAAGATAATTATTTAGTTAATAATTGCGATAAGAATATTTAAACATACGCTTTTTTTATTGATATTTTAATTTTTCAACAATTTGTACCTATTCATTATTTTATTTTATTTTATTTCATTTAATTTAATTACGTATTTGATTACAATTCCATTTTAATTACATTTTAATTATATTTTACGATTATTTGTTTGATTTAAGTTTATATATTTATATTTCTGATGATTATTATTATTATTATTTAGCACTAGTTTAATTAGTTTTAATTTAATTTAATTTAATTTACATAATTTTAACATTAAATATTGAGATACTTTCCATTTTTATAAATTGACAAAAATACGAAATTATATCATTCAAAAATTTTTCATTTCTATTAAGCAATTGATATTTTAAAAAGTGACAATCAATTTGCATTTTTATTAATTCTGATTATTCTAATGTTAATTTTGTTTTATTTATTATTTGGATTAGATTTAGTTTTATTTTATTTTATTTTGTTTTTAAAGATTTGAATTTTCTATTTTTAATTTATTTTTTTGTAGACTATTTTAATAATTAGTTTTTTTATTGTGTCTAGAAATATATGCATTGTTAATAAATAGTAATCATAATGCACAAAGAAAATTGCTCAAGTCTGCCTTAGAACAGGCTCAGGCCTAGTTAGGCGACTTCGGTCATAACCATGTCTCAGTCACAATAAGAATCAGTTTTCTGCTATTGCCTCATTTACATACAGTGTGACATGGTAAAATGTACTAGTTAAATTTTGTAATACCTACTCTAAATAAATAAAATAAAAAAATTTACATCCTAAGTTATCACATAATTAGGCGTATTTTGAACATTATATCTTGTTTTGTAATATGAATCGCGCAAAGAAACTTGTTTTGATAATTACTATGGGAGAATAAAGTGCGATTTTCCATAGTTTTTCGATGAAATGTGACTCTTTGGAGTATAGTAATTAGTTATTAGACATATAATAAGTCTATGATAAGACAATATAATTGAAAAAATCTAACGAATTTTATATTATGAGCATTCAAAGTTTATTATTAAGTTCGGACGCGGAAACTCTCAAAACTTTAGATTTTTCTATAATATCAGACAAAGCTCAAAGTTCTGGTGTGATTTCTAAGAAGTGTGATGTAGTAATAAAGTTATTTTGAAAGAATTTCATAAAAAAAAATACCATAAGTAGTCACAAATTAAAAATTTTTTTTTTTTTTTACGAGAATACATAAAATTTTTCTTGGCTGAATAAATAAATATTTTTGTATGCAAAAAGGTAAAAAAAAATATCGTTTTGGTAAAGCATTTAATAAAGAACATAACTGTATTTACAATTTTTGCATATTTTACGTATTTTGTGACAAAAAAATCGAAATGATTTTATAGGCGAGTTTTTTCAGTTTGCCAATTTTGTAATATTTATTCATTATTATCTTAATTGTTTTACGAGATAAGGTTATAATGTTTTATATGTCAAATTTCAATGCGATCATTTTTCTCTTTATCTTTTTTTAATCCGTTTAGTGGTTTATAAGTTATGATCGTTTTTCTCAAGGCCGTTGACTCGCGTCGATTTTTTGCCCGAATATGTCGCGCGCAAAAGTGATAGGTGAGTTTTTACTTCGCGAGAGGAGGGGTTCTTGGCATATGAAAAAAAAATTAAACGGGACGTTCATATCGATATTCTGGCAGCTACAATACGAAAATCTATTTATGTCTCAAGATTCTCAGAAGACTTGTTTCATTGCGTACGCTCAAAACTATAGTTCATGCCCAAGTACACATCAAGCTATGTTATTAAATTATGGGCTAGGGAGGGTGGACGCGCAATGCTTTGGACAACTTATGCACAACTTATACAAACTTATATATACACTTATATACAAAAGCACGAAACAAGCAACGAAAACGAAGACATCTTTTGCCGACGACACTGCAATTATATTTGAAGGTGAAGACTGGAAAACGACCTTTGATAAAGCCAACAGAGGCATGCATATAGTTAGGAATTGGTTGGATAACTCGCTGCTTAGTCTAAATATAGAAAAAACAAAATTAATTACCTTTAGTATTAATATTAAAGGCCAACCCCCATCGGAGCACAGCGTCATTATTCATACATGTAATAGACAAATTGGTTGCAGCTGTCATACTTTAGAAAGAGTGGAATCGACAAAATATCTAAGCATCACCGTAGATAACAAACTAAGATGGCAAGAACATATAGATTTATTAGCATCTAAAGTTCGTAAACTGGGATATACCTTCAAAGAGGTAAGAAATATTTTAGACCCGAGAACACTAAAAAGCGTTTATTATGCATTGTGTGAAAGTATCTTGAGCTACGGGGTGATAGGATGGGGCGGTTGTTCAAAGACCATTCTTTACCCCTTAGATATTGCACAAAAGTCGATTTTAAAGATTCTCATGCGAAAGCCGTATCGATATCCTTCGGAAGATCTTTTCAAGGAGTATAATGTGTTGGATACCAAGCAACTATATTTAAAAGCCACACTCTCCTATACTAAGTTTGACCAAATAAATATTTTTTCTCAAAGTACCATAAGAACGAGGTATTCCAAAGACCGCAATATAATAGTACCCAGAAGGAATACTGCTTTTGGTCAGCGCTCCTATACATTCATAGCCCCAAGGTTTTTCAATGCTCTTCCTGGTGATATAAAATCGACGCAAAATAAGACCCACTTTAAAAGGCTACTTACAAAATGGGTTATAAAAGAGGGACGACAAAAAATCACAAAAATATTGGACATTATATATTAATATACTAATTCGAACACATTAATATTTAGAATTTTATGTTATACTTTATTTTATGTCATATTAAATTTACTTTTTATTATTGTATTTAATATTATTATTTTTTAATATATCTGTATGTGTATGTATGTATATATGTATATATATTCTTAATCTTAGTTAGATGTTTATTTTCTACTCCTAATTTTAAGTATTTATTAGTTTTTAAGGTAGTTGTTGCATGTTTATTCTTTTGTGATCAAATAATTATTTTATTACGACAATTTATTTTTTTTAAATTTTTATTTTTTTTGTTACAAAAATATTTTGTTTTTTTGTAATAATCACAATTATGAACAAGCACGCACAAAATTAAACGTTCACCTTAGAACAGGTCCCGGCCTAGTTAGGTGGCGTTGTCACTGGACTTTGCTATGTATTCATTTTCTGCTATTTATTCAATGTTTAAAATATTTAATGCATAGTTCCTAAGATAAAATTGATTTAAATTATTCTTGAATTACTTAAATAAATAAATAAATAAATAAATATGAAATCGATAAGGAAATGAATTAGTACATTATTTATTGAATTTGGAAAACATGAGTTTGAGGTGTTCATCGCCGTTAAACGTCTCCTCATTTTTTAACCTGACTAACCTTTTTTTATTGCTATATTTCGTAATTATTGATTGACTATAAACCTTGGTATTTAACCTGACTCTTTAATCTTTATTTTAATTATTGCTTCAAGGATATTTTTTGTCTCTCTTTGACTATTAGCTTCATAGGTTAGCACTAAAATATTGCCTGCAGGCAATAAGCTCGCCTTTTCTTAAAAAAAAGCGTTTTATTATTATTATTAATATTATTATTATTGACTATCGATATTGAGTATTTTTTATTGTTATTGAGTATTTTTATATTGTAATTATTATTCTTTCAATTGATTATGAAAATTTAGGTATTATTAAACGTTATTTAGCTATCTAGATGAAAAGTATTTTGAGATCGATACTGCTTATTTAGAGTTATTTGGTAAGTTATTATGTTTGCACTTTTCATTATATTATTTTGGTAAGTGAGAACATATTCACAATTTACAACTAACTTAGTCTGGCCTACCTTAATGAGGGCACTGGCTTAGTTTGGAAGACTTTGTATGTCATATTTTCATGTATTTAATTTCGGAAATAAATTCATTTCTATTACTTAAGTCGTATTTGTATGATTATTTACCAGTAGAATGATCGATTATTTAGCTTTACGATCATAAGGTTTACCTAATAGGTAATCGTACAAAATTACCATTTTATTTCTTTTAAATTTCTGAAATGTATTAAAATAGGTATGTACATAACTGTAATATATTTAAATAGAAAGTCTCAGTGTTACATATTTGCTAAAATAAAAAGTCTTTTTTAAGACAATACCGTGTAATCTTCTTTCCACCAATGTTTAACTATCATTTTATTTAATTTTCCAATTATTTATTTTAGATGACGATAGAAATATACAATTTGGATATAAATACAAGTCCCCCGAAGCCTCCGATGATGATGCCTATTCAATGTAGAGTGAATATAGAATTCTTTTATAGTGGCACAGGAAGACGATTTGCAATCTTGGAGTGGTATATTCGTATAGCGCAGAAACCGCCGAAAATAGGTTGATTGAAACATGTTATACAACTGACATGGCGAATACAATAACAACTTTATTTGGTTTCTTTGCCTAGGTAATGTTCATATTTAATAGAGAATTGTCGAAACAAAACCATTCTTTTATTTATATTTACATTTAAGTAAAATAAAAATATTATACAAACAGCTGAGTGATCGTTTCAGGCCATGAGATACCACAATTCTTTGACTCAATTCCTAATGGATTTTTATTGTCACGACATTATGGCATAAATCTATGGCATGACCATATGGCTATCTAACTACGCTTGAAAATAGACTGTCGAAATACGTCAGTTCCTAACCCTTTAATGACCATGGAACATAGTGTTCCCCTAATTTCAAAACTCAATTTATAAATCATCGAATACGAATAATTTATAAATTATCTTTTTGCCATGTTATTCAGACATCAGAATCTTAACAGTACCAAAAAAAATAAATATCGTTTGAAAATATACTTTTTTTTAAAATATCGCAAATGACCAACGAGGTTCTGGAATTTTAAATATATAAATAAAATATTTACGGCTTCTTTTCCATTACTTTTTTATTTTTAATTTAATACGTTTTTTAGGACGTATGAATCCTGAGTTAAATAAGAAAGTAATCATATTTTGGAAAAAGTGGTAACTTTGACTATATTATGGAACACATGGACACTTACGTCACATCAATTTATACAAAATCTATTTAACCAATTTTTACAAAACCGGACATACGAGTATATGTTACTTACAACGCCCTTTAACAGTTTTATGAATCATAAATGTCCATACTTTAGCGCGAAGCTTATGGTCCTCAAAGTGTTAAGATTTGATAAAATATATAATAATTTATTCTTTAGATCTTCGGACTCATATAACACAAAAAGTATATAAAGTATTTTCATAATGTAATTAAAGACGTCTCATTCACTTAGTTCCTATTTAAGATACTTTTTAGTTAAAATAACAAAGATCTATAAATATCTACAATTGTTGTAAAGTTTATTATTTTACAATAATTTATTTACAATTAATAAATTTATTAAGTCTCTTATTATTTCACGTAAAATTCTGAATGTAATATTGATAACTTGGGTTTTTCTTAGCTTAATTCCATGAAAAAAACTACATTAAAATTTAGCGAAAAACATGGGTTCTGAACCACGTTTTTAGCCTAAGCCATTGCGGCATTATCTTCATCGATGCTCTGATATTTCATAATGTCACTTATCTTCCGAAGTCATCGAGTCAAGGTGGGCATCGATCGCTGGCGTCTTAATGTGTGGACGGACTTCTGATGCGGCCTGGGATTGTTTAGGAGAAAAGTTGCTACAAATGGAGACCGTTAAGTACCTGCGGGTAGTCCTTCTAGTATCGGTGGGCCCTAGAAATATAATCTCATGCAAGTATTCTATATCCTTTAAAATTATCTAATGTTGTCCTGGCTAGCTGGGATCCTGAATTTGAAAAATAATCATTAAAGTCATCTGGTAATCAAAACCATCCGGGATGATTTGAGTCCGCTACAATCTAGGTCACATTTGGAGTTCCCCAAGGGTATTCTTGGTCTTGGTCGCCTTTCATTTATTTTACTTTATTTTATTTTTATTTTTCAGAAAACTTACAGCGTTTTAAACTTAATGCTAACACATATTATACAAATCTAAGGCCAATTAAAACTTTTCACAATTAAACTAAATCTATTGTTACAGTGCAACGAGCTTTGAAAAAAAATGCAGGTTTAAATTAGGGGAAAGGGATAGGGAAGCCACATTATGAGTTATGTAGATGTATTTAAGATATATGATGATATATAACATACATATGTATATACATACATACATGTGCACAAATAATAAATTAATATAAATAATACGACAAGGTAATAATAAAATGTAAATTTATAGTTAATATAAATATATATATATATATATATAACTATATAACATCACTATATATAACTATATAACATCACAATATATTTATGATGTTAATATACATATGAACTTTTATAGAAAATATTAGAAAATATTATACTGGCTAGAAAACATTGTTATAGTGTAGTGAACAATACCACAGCCTGCGTACCTAACGGACGAAGAAATACCAATTAAACCCTAAGGCTGTTTATCGTATTTCTAATTTGTTCGAAGCAAGTATTTGAAGATAAATTAAAAATATCCAAATATTGAAAATTTAGGTTATATGATTGAAGTGCTCTATAAAAATACATATTTTGACCATAATTGGTATTGACTCTCGGTAGATAAAATAAGTCGCGAGCCCTTGTCTTATTATTTGGGATTCGGTAGGAAATTCTGCCAACAGAATAGGGACTGTCTATTTTATTATTAATAATATTGTACAGAAAACGTATATCATATTGGAGGCGCCTATCCTCGAGTGAGTCCATGTTATGACGGTTAAGTCTCTCTGAGTAACTTTCGGAGGTTTGAAACGATTTGAAATCAAGATGACTCATGAAGTACTTCTGGAGTCTCTCAACTCTATTTTTATACACTGTATACCGAGGCGACCAAATGATAGATCCGTATTCGAGAATGCTGCGTACATAGGAGAAGTATAAAATCTTAAGGGTTCTTACATCGCTGAACTGTTTACACACTCGCTGGATGAATCCTAACATTTTATGAGCTTTTCCGGTAGCATAGTCAATGTGTTTATCAAACAGCAGTTTATTGTCTAATACTAAACCCAGATCGCGCACCTCACTCTTTTCACTCCCTATCCCCCTAGGATATGATTAGGTTTATAAATGAAATTTATTTTATTTTTTTTCTTTGCGAAAGTAATTTTGTGACATTTTGAAATATTTAATGTTAACTTATTCCTAACACAATAGTCGTAGAACCGGTCGAGATCTCTTTGGATAGAGACGCTATCATCGATGCTATTTACAGACTGGTATTTTTTTAAGTCGTCAGCATAGGAGATGTGAAAACTATTGGAGAAACGATTGCCTACGTCGTTGATGAATATATTAAAGAGCAATGGTCCTAAATGAGACACCTGTGGTACCCCAGATGGGACCGATATAAAATTCGACTTATGTCCCCCGAAGACAACAGCTTGATGTCGATTGCTGACATACGAAGTAAACCAACGCAGTAAGTCACCATATATACGGATGTTGCCGAGTTTGCAAATTAGAATCACATGATCAACTCGATCGAATGCCTTGCTAACATCGGTATATATAACATCGACCTGAGAGCGATTATCCATTTGGCAAGATATATAGTCTGTGAATTCACACAGATTGGTCAAAACAGAGCGTCGCTGTGTAAACCCATGTTGCTGTTGGAAAAGAGACGAGGAAATAACAGGATAAACTTGGTCGAAGACGACCTTTACGAAAACCTTGCTTAGAGTAGGTAAGATAGAGATTGGTCGGTAACGTTCGACTTTCGATTTGCATCCACTCTTATGGATTGGTATGATATGAGCTTCCTTCCATTTACCGGGAAATTGTCCTGCATCGACAGATCTTGTGAATAACATGCTGACAGGTTTTGCAGGTTGTGCAGCACAGTTAGCGATAAAGCAGGGAGGAATCAAGTCGCTGCCTGCACCTTTCTTCTTGTCAACTGCTTTAAGGTACTTATAAATTGATGCCTCATTTGTATCGATGCTGTTAATAGTCGCTACTGGGGAAATATTGCTGGACGCCATAATATGTGATGAAGATGCGGAAGTTGGTATATCCGCAAACACGGATTCAAAATACTGAGAGAACGCTTCGTATATTTGTGAGCCACCGCTAATTGAGTGGCTGTCATAGGTCATATTTTGCGGAATTCTATCATTCTTCTGAAGTTTCTTCACATACAGCCAGAACTTTTCCGGGGAACGGGTTATATCATATTGGCATTGATTTATAAAGTTCTTAAAACATTCTGCTTGGACGCGTCTTTGTCGAGCGCGTAACATACAAAAAGTGTCATAGTCGGAAGAATTATGGAATTTTTTCCATTTCCTATGGTATTTAGACTTTTCCTTCATTATTTTTATTAAAGGGAAAGAAAACCAGAGCGGATGGCTATTTCTGGAAGGTTTGCGAAGAGGGTCGAATTGTTCGATGGCATCGTTAATAACCTGGTAGAAATTATCTAATGCATCCTCTAAAGAACAGTTATTGAGCAAAGTCTCCCAATCGACGGTCGCAAGGCGAGCAGTGATGTTTGAATAATCCCCTTTGTGGTAAAGAAATTTTGGGTAAAGAGCCTCCCGGAGAGTCTGAGGCTTACGACAGCGAAATATGATATCTAGTGAAGGATGATGAGCATCCTCCTTTACAAGGGGATGTTCAGATCTAACAACGTTTACCAAATCCGTACTTAACCCCTTGAGTATGATACGACCAAATCTGGTTCTGAAACAATTATCCGTTGAGTATGATACGACCAGATCTGGTTCCGCGTTTTTTTCACTTCTTTGACGTTCTCATATTTATTCATAATTATCTAATTGTTTTACAAAATGATATTTCAATATTCTATATTCGAAATTTCAATGCAATCATTGTGCAGTTGTTCTTTTTATGATTGGTGTAGTAGTTTCGTAGTTATAGTACTTTAAGGTCGATGTCGCCGAAAATCCTGCAAAAGAGACAGATGCATCCATGAAAATACCCATTTACTCCAAGGGTTAAGATGAGATCTAGTATGCGGCCATTTCTGTTGGTGATACTGTTGTATTGCTTTAAACCGCAAAGAGATGATTTGTCTACAAACAAAGATCCTACTGAATTAAGTGTACCAGAGTGAACAAAGGATGTTAGCTCTTGACTGGGAATCCATTCAATATCAGGTAAATTATAGTCGCCAAAAATTAAGAAAATGTCGTCTGACAATCTGTTACGGATTGAGACGAGACTGTTCATGAAACCGTCAAGCAGATTATAGTGAATGGAGCCTGATCCTGGAATATATACGCAGCATAAATGAAGATTGACCTGAGCATGTAATGAAGAGGCAGGAACAGTAACCCAGACGCATTCGGCCGAGCAATCGCTGCCCCAATCGGGGTTGTACCTGGCTCGCAGTTCACGCTTAACGGCAATCAATGTCCCGCCGCCGCGAATCTGCCCGGTAAGGCTGTATTCACGATCCTGGCGAAAGACATCGTACCTCGCATCTATTATTTCAGCATCACCAAATCCACTCGATAGCCAACTCTCTGTAATCATAATTAAGTCATTATTCTGTAATAGTATATTCTGAAGAAACTGAGCAGTTTTCGTACGCAAGCCTCTGGTATTTTGATAAAATACGTTTAAATTATAGCCAGTGAATCGATAGCGACCATAATATT
Source organism: Micropterix aruncella (assembly GCA_944548615.1). Taxonomy (NCBI): domain Eukaryota; kingdom Metazoa; phylum Arthropoda; class Insecta; order Lepidoptera; family Micropterigidae; genus Micropterix; species Micropterix aruncella. Next base: position 20,775,437 of record OX155951.1, on the reverse strand, counting down.
GCGATAATTAAACGTACGACGGAACATTGTTTGAAACCCAGTATTACGCGTGAATGTATGCGTAGGTTCGTATGTATCAGTAGATACGTCGCATCGCGAGTCCAATAGACTAAGGGCAAGCAACTAGAAATATAATAAATAAATATATATATTAAATAGGCATTTTATATTAATACATTTTATATAACTTGTTAGTATGCTATTAATAATAAATTTTTTAATAATAGTAATAGGTAAATATATAACACAATAATATGGCAGTGGCTTCACGAATGAGGTGTTTTTATACTGTGACGACAGGCGATAGATGTGGTCGAACGGCAGAGGTGATATTTTGCAGATCGTGTGTGCTCGAGATATGTATTGCAGGAGATGTATCGTTTTTCCGCAGATAAATCTTGCAGTGTTTAATCCAAACGTATTGAAACCGCTTGTCTTTGGAGAACTGTCTGACTTTGTGATACAGTTCTTTCCGAAAGGGAGTAAGGTGTTCGTTGACGAATACTTGTTTCGCTGGGCCGGGGATCCCCAAATCGGCAGTCGTAATCCCTCGTCGTTTCTTAAAAGCAGCTATTAGTTCATCTTTTAGGTTTCGGCGGTTCAACTTCGCGATAATAGTTTTCGGACACCCGGGCAAAAGAGTTCGCTGGGCAACGCGGGTGGCAAACTCGATGTCTGATGGTTTCATCTGAACGTTAACCAAGTTGGACAGTTTTATGACCGTCTCGGCGAGGGCTTCTTTGTTTTGTTCAGGAATACCTATAATTTCAACATTTAGTAATCGTCCCCATTGTTGGCGTTCTTCGTGTTGTGTATGTAATGAGTCGACAAGACGTCGTAGAGAAGTGACCTCTTGTCCTAAAATATCAACTTTGTTGATTTTCTGGTCGTAGATACTCATTTTATTGTCGAACTTTTCAAATTTCATCGCGAAAAAATCCAGAGTCACTTTGGTTTTCATTTCACGGATGTCATTGCTGATAGCTTTGAGATCGTGAAAGTCTTCTCGTAAACCACGAAGCTCCTTCATTTCCTCCCGGATGGCTCGTAATTCCAAAAGAAGAGTTTCATTGCTTGTAGTCCTCGGTGAATTGCAAGCGACGTCCCTGACTCTCTCGGAGGATGATGACGACGTGGATCTAGTCCCGCGACACGAAGAACACACCCAACTATCTTTGGTTTTAATATCATTCTTCATTTTGTTAAAAGTGGCTTCCTTCATCCCGACGCTAAAGAAGTGGTAATAATTGGAGCAACGCGAACACTTAACAGCATCTTCATTTAAGAGAAGTGCATCGCAATTCGCTCGAGAACAATTAATATTATTATGTTCCTTATTCATACTGGCGATTCAAAGAAAAGTCTGTTGCAGCTTCGATGGCTATCGTCGCCTGGTGATAGGCCAGCGGAGGGCGCACCGCGTTAATAAAAAATACGAGAAATTAAATATTAGCGGAGTAAGTATGTAATAAATATTAAACACTTCCTTAGGTAATATTGTGGTAAAATGTATGCTGTATATGTTTATCTGAGAATTCGAAAATGCTCTATTTAGTTGTGTACTATTGTTCAATGTTGTTACCGTTGTTGTAGTTTTGTGATGTCACTTTCCGTTGAGCGAAAAAGTGTTATAATTATTATTTTCTCTGATTTGAATTAGAAAAATTAGGTCAATACATGATTCAGTTATCCAGATAAAAACACACTTTGAGATGGATACTGCTTATTTATTAGATAAGTATAAATAAGTCTTTCTTATTCCTATTTTTTCCTATCCTTGGTTATATTACTTTAATAAGTAAGCCCATAATTCACATTATTTAACTAACGTAGTCGAGTCTACATTAGTAAGGACTTCGTCATAGTTAGTTAGCATTTATAAATCCAATATTCAAACATTTAATTTCGGAAATGAATTTATTTTTATAATTTAAATTTTATTTATACGATTATATTAGAATTTCATAGATGTAAGATCTAAAGATCTACCAAATAGATAATCGTAAAAATAAACTTATAGTAATATATTAATATACTAATATATTTGCTATAATTTAAAAAAATAACAAAAGAAAAACAAATTTCATTTTTTTTTATAACTGCAGCACCGATTTCATGGTGAAACTTAAAACGGGTTATCATATTTTAATGCGTATACAAAATTTCGTGTCTGTGCTGTTGACCGTTGAGGAGTTCCCTAGTTGGAAGCAAACCCTGGGTGCCGCAGTCCTGTCTTGCTGAAGCTTAGAACGGGCTGTCGTAATTGACTGCATATACAAAATTTCGTGTCTGTGCTGTTGACCGTTGAGGAGTCCCCTCGTTGGGAGCCAACCCTGGGTGTGGCAGCCGTGTCATAATGAAACTTAGAATGGGCTATCATAACTGAATGCGTAGACAACATTTCGTGTCTGTGGTATTAACCGTTGAGGAGTCCCCTCGTCGGAAGCCAACCCTGGGTGAAGAATCATGCTTACCATAATAAAATGGATTATCATCGGAACTGAATCAACATTTAATTTTAAACTTCATATGATAATATTTGAGGAGTTCCCTCAATTTCTAATGGATCGCATCATCCGGATTTTGACCCATTTGGAAGTATATCCTTTCAAATAAAAAAAGAATTTTCCAAATTGTTTCATAAGGGACGGAGTTCTGAGGTAACGAAGATAAAAATAAAGAAGAAAATTAAACATTAAAAAGAAAAGAAAAGAAACACAACCGATTTGATAACTTCCTCCGTCCGTCCGAATTGATAGCCGTCGGTTAAAATAAAAGGTCTCTTGTCAGATAACGCTCTGTGATCTTCTTTCAAACTTGTATAATTTTAATTTTATTAAATTTTTTTTTTTTCAGATGACAGATGTTTACATATAAATCTGGATATAAAAAGTCCCCCCGAAGCCCCCGATGACGATGCATATTCAATGTAAAGTAAATATAGAATTATTTTAGTGACACAGAAGGACAAATTTAGTAGTAGTGATAAATGTAGTGATAAATTCGTATACAGTAGAATCCGCCGAAAATACGAGTAGGTTGATTAAAACTTGTTTTACGATTTTCACTGCGAATGCAATGGTAACTTTATTTGGCTTCTTTGCTTACGTAATGATCGTATTTTATACAGAATTGTTGAAACGAAATCGTCCTTATATTTATATTTACATTTAAGTAAAATAAAAATATTATACAATCAGCTGAGATAAATAAACCATCGTTTTAGGCCATGAGAGGCCGCAGTTGCTTTATTCAATTCCTAAGGGATGTTTACGGTAACTGCTCGATATAAAATTTATTATGACAGTATGACATAAATTTATCTACACTTTAAAACAGACTGTAGAAATATGTCAGTTCCTATGATTTATTAAAATGTAAATATTTTTTAGAGCTTTGGACTTATATAAAACAATAGGTATATAAAGTATATTCATAATGTAATCATAAACTTCTCATTATAATACGAACCCTTCGCGATTAACACGATTACACGAGTCAATTCCTATTTGAGATACTGTTTGTTAAATTACCGAAGATCTATCTACAAATATTACACAGTTGGTTCATTTTCTAAAAATTAGCGCATTCGCAGAATAGTGATTTTTCGTTACGAATGTGTCGAAAGTTGAAATCGTACCTTATTTCCGTTGTAGATTTATGTAGTTTTGGTATCTGTACGGATGTGGGAGGCAGAGATTAGAAACGATAAACAACTGCGCTGTTGCGTGACTGAAAATCGGTATTCGGCGATTAGCGACTAACTTAGGTTTAAATATTGAAAAAAAAACATGTTGAAACAGAATACGATTGGACGTAATTAGGGATAGCCCGGGTCACAATTCCTAGAGTATATTTATTTTTTAACATTTATTAATTTTATATTTCGTTTTAAACGGATATTTCTTGTATCTGAACTCGTTTTTTCATTATGCCGGTGGGGTTGGGAGCCGTGCCGCCGCTGGTGCTCGGCTGGCCGGACTGGCGGAGGATGCCGGCGCCGGGCGGCGCGCCCGGGGCGCCCTTCGGCGGGGGCGGCGCCTCCGGGATGGAGGGGCTGCCGTCCACGTTGGTGCCCACGTCGCAAGTGGTGGGCTCCGACTGCGCGCCCACGCTCACCACCGACCGCGCCGGCGTCTCGCTCGCCGCTCCCACCTCTTCCTCCGCCTCGCCCGCCGCCCCGCTCACCACCGGCACGAACTTCACCTGCGTCGAGCTGTCTGCCGTGTTTGCCGAATCGCAGAAGCTGCTGATGTTCACGTTCAGGTTCACGCTTTCGTGGAAGCTGCTCGTCTGGTTCTCGAGGCTGCGTATGCTCTGATTGTTTATCCGCTGAATGTCTGGCTTCTGCGTGTCTATCCTCACGATGCTCCCCCCGTAATCCGACCGCTTGAGCGGCGATTTTTGAAATTCCGAAACCGAACCGTCCGCGTTGCTTATATCCGGGAGCGAACACAGCGATATATCCGCTAAACTCCTCTTCTCGTACTGAGACGAGATGTTCTTCTCATCGTAGCAGCTGTATTCCCCGAATGACGGCTTCCCGCATTCGGTGAAAGTCTTCAGATCGTACTTTGAGCCCGGCTTCATCAAATAGCTGGATGCTTTGCAGCCGAAACCGTAGCTCGATTGACGCTCAAAATTGGACGCCTTCGTTTCGTAGTTCTCGCCGGAGGACGAGCTGCAGCTGTTGGCTTCGATCTCGTCCTTGTTCTTGTGGGATCGGCCGCTGCGGGAGCCGCGCTGATGGTAGATGCCGGCGAAGATGAGAATGTTCAGGAGGAGGAGGAAGCAACCGACGGCGATGGTGACCGTCAAAGCTGCCGTGTACGATTGGTAGTGGGACGAGGCTAGCCTTCTCAAGAGTCCGTCATCGCGAGGTGTGGTCGTCACAGCTGGCGTGGTTTGCGGCATCGTGGCGTTCGGCGGGCATTCTGTGGTGGGTGCCGGCGCTGGTGGCGGCACTGGCGCCGCAGTTCCTCGGGGCGCCACTGCAGGGGGCGTTTGCGGCAGGACTGGTCGTTTCATAGATTGTGGACGGACTTGACCTAAAAAACAAAAACATTCAGGTGAAATCTTAACCCAAGCATCATTTTGTCGCACACCGATAGATGGTGCGGTTGTCAATTTATATCTTAATAATGATCGATTAAGTGAAAATAATATGTTCGTAGTAGTTCCGTGGAAGAGAGACGTTTTCAGTTTCACCCGGGCGGGCGATGCGAACCCGACGCAGCGAAGATGAGTCCCGGCGCAGCGAGAAGCGTATAATTACCAGTTTAGAGCAGGACGATTCTTTGGAAGGCCGGACATCGGGTTTGTGTGGCTCATTCTGTCTTCATTTCAGAAAATGTGATTCAATTTGACTGATGTATAGTGCCATGTAAAGTTTCTAGTGTTGTTTATTTTTACCCATAGCAGGCATCTCTTAGGCATTTACACCTATTTTTTAAATTATTCAATCACTGGCCAATAATTACTGTAAATTGATGACTTTGATAAACGGCAGAAAATTAGACGGTGGATCATGAAAATTGATGACAACAGCCAGCAAATTATTAAATTCACTGTATTTACCGGGAATGCCACCATATAACTTGCGATTAAAAATTGGGTCACAAATTATTTTCTTTCGGAATTTAAATGCACCTAAGCTATGCAATGGCACACGACTGGCCATTAAAAAATCATGGAGAATGTTCTTGAAGCTTCAATTTTGAACGGCAAATTTTATGGTCAGGAAGTCATTCTCCTGCCACGGATCCCAATGGTCCCTTCTGACTCGCCAATTTCATTCAGACGCCTGCAAATTTCTAATTCTCATGACATTCGTAATTATTACAGTTACAAAGGCAAACAATCTCCATTTGTGGGTGTTAAATAAAAAATCCGTGTTTCTCACTTGGCCAATTACATATATATTGCGCGCTCTCGCTTTGGCAAACCATCAAGTCTAGTCATTTATACAAGTCAGGAATTGGCGAAAAACAACACAATATCAAATGCCACTTAGAATATAGTTCATCGAAAATTCGAATATCGAAAAAACGTTTGCTGAACTCGCTAATAGCAGGCAAGTCAACGCTCGGGCAGGACAACGTCTGTCTGGTCCGCTAGTATTATTATATAATTATTACCTAACCCATACTTGTATAAAAATAAATATTTGTAACCTTCATAATAATTTGCCCCTTCTTCTTGAAAGTGGTGATGTCGCATGGACATATCTGGAACGTCCCCAGGAAGAGACCGATGAAGCTGGGGTATCAGCGATAGCCACAAGGACATTT
>OX155951.1:20709147-20766647 GCA_944548615.1 Micropterix aruncella | reverse complement strand
CAAGAATTTCTATTAGTCGGATGTTGTGTTTTGAGGGGAATTTTAGAATATGAGGAGTCAAATGTTCGGATGTATTTGGATCTTACATTATCTGTCTAGCCCAGCGATTCCCTAACTGTAATGCATGCGGAACCCTCAGAAATCACGGGAGGGTTTAAAAGGTGGGGGGGGGGGGGTAACTTTTCTGAGTCACAGGCGATTTCTTTATTTTTTTCATGAATTAATTAAGAAATTTACCTATCTTGAAATGGATTAAATGGACATTAATAGTTGGAAAGTAAAATCAACATTACATTATTTTGTTTATAACTGACCTAAAATCCGGTTTTTTATCGGATAGTTGAACTCTTAAATCCGGGGAGGTATCCAATCTATTTTTATATTTTATATTAGAGTTGTGCTAAAAACCTGGTTTCACATCGATTTATGGTAATGAAGGGGAATACAACCAGAATTGCTTTTTAACCCTTTTGCCTACAAACACGATGAGGATCATGGTCAGGTGTTCGAGCCAAAACTGTTTATCACGTGCCTGGCCCGTGGTACAACAGTCGAGCCTAAATATTAAGTGCCTGGCACGTGGTAAGTCAACTGGGCCAAATTTAAACACCACGTGACAAGCCCGTATTTGCTAATGTTCGCCACTTCAATTGTGCGCAGTTCAGGCTAGCGCACCGCATCTTAAATGGTAGGCCAAGGGGTTAAGTTGCTGTAGGGTGTTTGCTTTTCGGTCGAATCCAAAAGACATTTAGTGGTTTAGATTCGATTTTTTTTTCTAGACTAATACAATTATCTTTTTTAATAAATCTTCATACTATCGTACAGACAATACGTATGATTTATTTTAGTTTAAAAAAATGGATTTCGTACCCATTCGATATCCTTGTTTGCCTAAGAAATATTCTAAGACGAATTTCATGAGAGACTAATAAATACCTTGCATTATATGTTATTTTACAATATTTGTATTGTCTTTTAGTATGCCATAGAAACCTGAGTCGTCATTTTGTACTGGGTTTTTCTCAGCTTTATTCCTTAAAAAACGTACGTATAAAATTTGCCGCCTAATATGGTATCCGACCGAACTACACATTTCAGCCTAAGCCATCGCGGTATTATCTTAATCAATGCTCTGACATTTATAGACACTTATCTCCCCAAATTAACGTTCCTATAATGTCGTATGTATGTTGCCATATAATAGACGCAAGTGGAGGTGGGCATCGATCGTGGGTGTCTTAATGTGTGGTCCGGACTCTTAATGCGGCCTGGGATTGTTTAGGAGAAAAGTTGCTACGTAAATGGCGACCGTAAAGTACCTGCGGGTAGTCCTTGTCCGTGGACAGGTGTTGGAAATGTGCAAAGTAAGTTTTGCCGCCACGCAGAGCATGAAGGTAGCCCAGGCGGATGAGCGGCGCCGCCGTGTGGCCGTCGCTCAGTACCTGTAAATAACAAATATTATTAATAACCATTACTAATACACCCGTTATAAAATTATAATATTCAATAATTTATAGAAGGTATAACAATTCTCGGCCTGTTATTAAAATTAAAATTTCCATTAAAATTTTAATTTCATTTTTTAACATATCTATATACATTCTTAAAATTTTAAAAATATAATATCAGTAGAGACTCGCCTAGTAGCATATTATGGCTACGTATATCCGCATCTAAAATACGGAATTATAATACGCAACTCAACAGAAGTCCAACGAATATTCAAAATACAGAAGTCCTGTATTCGACTTCTATACGGAGTAGCGCCAGATACTTCCTGCAGGCCTCTTTTCACCAGCATGTCTATGTTGACTGTGCCTTCTCTGTATATAATGGAATGTTGTGACTTTAATAAAAATAAACCCGATATCTACTCCTTACGAAGAGATGTACTTTCAAGGTCTACGAGGAATAGAAACCTCATAAACTGTCCCTCAGTGAGGACAGAAATGTCTAAAAACCGACCTCAGTTATGTCGTGTTAAATATTTTAACGCTATTCCACAAAACATCAAATCAATGCATTAACCAGGATTCAAACAGACATTAAAAGCACTGGCTCAAAAATAATTGTTATTACAGCGTGAATGACTTTTTAAACGATTAGGATAAATAAATACTATAACATATTGTTATTGTAATTCTCAAACATTTTAAACTTTAAACATTTATATTTCATTCTAGCTCTAAATCTGACAAACCGTAGATAGTCTAATAATTCCAGTTAGACATTTTAATTTTAATTTAAACTGGCATACTTACATAAACTTTTACTTTATATATAAAAATGGATATTTACTTCAATAATTGGTAGATAATAGTTCTAATTATTATTTTTGTTAATATGTCTAAAACGTAATACTTTTTGGATTTGTTTTCCATCAACTTGAGAAGTGAAAATATATATAATTATAGATAAATAATTATTGCATTCCTGATAGGTAAACTGTATAGCACATAAAATAGTATCTATCCATTTTTTACGACCTTTTTACAGTTCACAATAAAGAAATAATAATAATAACTATTATTATCTTATACCCTGGAGAACATCAAAGCACGTTTCATATTATCTTCGACCGCATGGATAGTTTGGGTTTTGCCATCAAAATTAATTGGAAACGTATGAATCTCTTGCTGGGATAAAAATCTCTTGCGTTTAATCTCTTTCTTTAGGTTTAGAACAGGGGTGTCAAACTGGATTTTCTAAAGGGCCGTTTACAAAATTTTGTAAGTGTTAACGGGGCTAGACTGAAAATCACTATACGCATACTGAATTGGTAATATAGTTATTTAGTTATGTACATGTTTAGTACTTACACTAGATAACTATGTCTAATATCGATATTCTATATAATATAATAATCCATTATTTTGAAGATTCAGAGGTGTGACTTCTTTTGTTCTTCAAATCTGGTTGATGTCGTAGTAGTTATTTTTAGTATTCGTAGTAGTTATTTTTAGAGTAGATTGGAGGTGTTCATCATTAAGCCTTGAGCGATGTTTGTTTTTATTCATTTCCATAATAGAAAACATCTGCTCGCATAAATATGAACTACTGAACATACACAGGATTCGTGCTGCATGTTTTTTAAATATCTGGATAGATATCCAAATTCTTGAAATATTGTGGGTTTAGGTTATAGGTATGAGGTTAATGAAAATTCAGGCTTTTATTCGGCACACGAAGCACTAGGTTTAGATTTTAGCGCGCGAAAATCTAAGCCCGTAAATATGTCATGTTCGAATTCTGGTCGCGGACCGCACCATTCTGGTCCGCGGGCTGCCTAATTTTTTAACAATTCTGGCCCGCGGGCCGTATGTTTGACATCACTGGTTTAGAAAGAGGATGTACTCGCTGTGGTACATTTCTGAATAATACGGTGGGTGGATGAGCAGTACCTACTAAGCTGCAATTCTTTCAGTTGCCTCGTTTCAGTTTGCGACTTCTGAGCCTGTGCGTTGGATTGCAAACAGAGCACACACCACGACGGATGAGTTCAAGTTTTTTTAAGGTCTGCGTCACTTAATATTTTACTAGATCAGCATAATAAACGCCAATGATTGTGGTTTTATCAGTATCCCTCAGAATCTCAGAAAACGGAGGTCATGATCTCGCTGGCACTGAGTAAAGCCTTAAATTTAACCCGACAAATGACAGGCGTCCTTTTGGGGATGCAAGTTTTAATACACTGGAATGACAGGCGTCCACTTGGTCCAGTGATGACGACACGATGGAGGCCGTTTGCGTTTTGTAATTTGTCGCCATTATTATCTTAATTGATTTACGAGATAAGGTTATAATGTTTTATATGTCAAATTTCAATGCCATCATTTTACAGTTCTTCTTTTTATGATCCGTATAGTGGTTTACAAGTTATGGTCGTTTTTATCAAGGTCGTCGATTTTGCCCGCGAATGGGACAGCTGAATTTTTACTCCGCGAGGAGAGGAGTTAAGAGATGTTCGATTATCTCATTAATTGAGGTTTATCACGATTATCACGAATTAAATTTAAGAGGCCCTTGAGTATCACTTTAATTATCAGTGTTGTAACCACATGTTATCATATATCACGATAAAATGAAAACCATTTTCCGAACCTCATTTGCAGCCACTCATTCTCAGTCATTGGCCCTTATTTTCAACCGTGAGAATTTTGGGCATCCAATGGCAACTGCCCTGATTCATGCCCAATTTTTGATGCAAGATTCCCAAAACACTTTTAGTTTATGCTAAGATCTCAGTTATCTGTTCCTTAGCCAACCGATTGTTCTCCAAGACGAGTTAAATTATTCGACGATGTCATCAACAGTCGCCTCTGTCGGGCGTCCACTGCGAGAGACCGGGCGTCCAGTGACTCTCTACCAGACTAGAACTGGCGCGTCCAGAATTATACAGTAGGAATCAAAAGAGGATTGGTCCTATAAATAGCCTGCAACCGATTATTCATTTCGGTTGGTTACAGAATCACCACACTATGATCCAATTTATTTATTCTCAACTTGAATCGCTTTTTTCAATTGATCATATATTTTTTTATTTTGACAAATATAAAAATTGCTGGTTTGATTATATTTTATCTCGTAAATTCCAAATTTAAAAAAACTTTTTTATTTTTTAATCGGAGCGCCATCTCTATGTTAGTCCTAAAATTTTCTTCCTACCACTTACATACAAAATAACAATGAATTATTTTTAACGATTACTTTTGCATTTGTAAACGAATAACACCTTGATATTGATATCTAATGCAGCGTAATGTAGACCGACTCTAGCACAAGCTAAGCTTGGCGGAGAGACATGCGACATGGTATTTGATAAACACACGGTTCTTGATATTGGTTATTATTTTCTATATTTTCTGCATTTTTTGTGAAACTACTTAAATAAATAAAATAAATAAAATATGCATTGATAAAGATTACTGAATGCTAAAACCCCAATTATTTTAATAAACTGCCGCAACACATTAAAAAATAAAAAGCACATTGTGATTTATAAAGAAAAGTAGGATTAAATGCCACTTTCAAGAAACGATGCAGCTGACTATGCAATTGTTGATATTTTATAAGGTAAAACCGACGAATGTATTCGAAGGTATGGATACGAATGAAAAATAAACTAAAGATTCCAATGCAATTATTTGCTTCTAAGCACAGGACCGTCGGATTAATGTTGAAAGTTTTTACAAAAGAATTGATTCTCGTGTCACACGTGGCAAAGAAAAAAAGCTGTTATATTACTTTCTTCAATGCATCATACAGCTGAGAATAACGGTAGCAAATATGAGATTAATAGTTCTACTAAAAAAGGCAGTAGAGAACCTGAACCAACAAATTGATATATGTTCAACTAACGAACGCAACGTTGGCCTATGATCATATATTTCGCCATCGTTAATATCAGCACTGTAATTGATTTGATTATATACAAGGCTTACAGAGATATATAATATATAGAAGTATGACAGAGATATATAATATATAGAGTATAATTATATACAAGTATGACGTGATCAAATAATTATTTTATTACGACAATTTTTTATTTTTTATTTTTATTTTTTTTGTTACAAAAATATTTTGTTTTTTATAATAATCACAGTTATGAACAAGCACGCACAAAATTAAACGTTCACCTTAGAACAGGTCCCGGCCTAGTTAGGTGGCGTTGTCACTGGACTTTGCTATGTATTCATTTTCTGCTATTTATTCAATGTTTAAAATATTTAATACATAATTCCTAAGATAAAATTGTTTTAAATTATTCTTGAATTACTTAAATAAATAAATTAATTAAATCCTTATGAACGGTTCCCCAAATGTACCGGAAAATAAAAAAAATAGTTTAAGAGAATTACGACAACGGGTGTTTGGTTTGAATGACGACGTGAAGATTAATTTTGCAGCTACATAATGATAAGTAGGAAATATCGAAAACCAAAACATGATATATTTGTCCCTCTGTCCTCGAGCGAAGAACGCAATATTTATGTTGGAGTTGTCAGAAGTGTGTCCTTATTGTACAAATAAAAAGTCTGTGAAGTGTACATTAAATTTGTAAATAAATTATCTTTACTTCCGATGATTGATTTATGATTGAAATTATGATTACTATTTTTGGTTTTGTAGTTTCTGATTTGTAATACACAATCCTTACATTAAAAGTTGCCGAATTTAACTAATATAAGGCATGTGGTATGCTAATGAGAAAAAAACGAGTGAAAATATTAATAATAACTATAATATTAATAATAACATTAATTAATAATACCACGTGTGCGTGTTAAAATCTATGCTTACCAGTTGAGGGTTAAAACGTCCAGAAAATAGGACAAACATAAATGTTAAAAGATTAGGAACCAAAAAAATTAAAATTGGAGTGAAGGGCGAAGTCAACCAATATGGAGAGGGAAATAGAGAGAAGAAAGCTTAATAATATACTAAACGTTTTTGTTGACCATACCTCTAATGTCCCATCGCGTACGTTGAGTGGATTCTGCACCGGTCTGTCCCAATCTGTGTATTCATTCTTTAGCGTGGAGAATATTTCATTGAGGTGGTAGAAATAAGCATTGCGCACGTACGTTCTCAGAATGCGATCTCGGCGAGTTTCGTTGAAGCCAAATTCTAAGTCTTGTGCATTGAGATCCAAGTATGATTCTAAAAAAATATAATAATATTACAATTAATATTTGTCGACTAACATCTATGAAAGCTTACTACAGCAGGTATCATAAAGTACAATTGTTTCCACTTAGACGACCGTGGCATATGATCTCAGTAGTTTGGTTAAACTTAGAGGCTTAGACCTATCTGGTTAGATTGAACCCCGGATCTTGTCCTTTCGTCCAACTTTGAGCAGTAAGTGTAAATGGTTACATTTCCTGCATTATTGTTTGGTCTCATCTCATCGGATTTTATTGAGTTTGGAGTTAAGGCAGAGACATCTACGTATGTCATTCCAACTTTGAGATCAATTTTACTTAATGACTTTAACTGAATTGGTGAATATTTTGTAATAAAGATATACACATATATATCGACGGAATACAATCTCGTAGACACCGTTCGACTTTTCACAATACAATAATATACATATTATAATTATTAATGGGGGACGTGACGGGATTTTTGTTTAACAAAATATTTTTATCTTTTCAAAGATGGAGGTGGAATTTTACTGCTGACGATAGAATGTATACACCGAATTACTAAAGACTACAAAGAATGAAAACAAAAATCCTTTTAATAATAAATTGAAGTGCCACCTGTATAGTGGCAATTGTATTCTATCAACCTAAGGTTTCACTTCTGAAAGATGTGAAAGAGTGACACAGCAAACACACAAACCCTCGTCGCCGCTATCTCTCTATTAGCACTAAGCAATACCCCGATCAGCGCATATAGGGCATAATGGCGTAACTATGACACGAAGTATGCTAAGGAAATTATGTAAATGTATGCGTGACCACTAGGCAGTTTTAGTAAATGTTGTAACTATTTCCGTAAGCGGGCTAGCCGAATAATGTCAATTTACGTGTTACTTTGAGAGAAACGCCTTCGAGGGAATTCTTCCAGGAGGTCAGCCAACCGCATGTCATTTCCTCCTCGACCACTCCTATCTGGGGTCCTTTATGCACCGGTCAAGGTGTTCCGTATTGGCGAAATGAACTAATCTATGACCGCTATTCAATCTATCCGCAGCCACCTGGAGTCCCGACCGGCAGCATTTCCTTGCGCGCGCCTGCGCGCGCACACACACACACACACACACACACAAGTAGACACATATCTATACATATAGGCAGACACATACACTGTTCTATTTGATGACTTACTATAATTTGATTTCCTTATTTCATAAAATTTTTAACTATTGTTATTTCTCTTCTTTTAAATTTTCTATGGTAATCTTCAACTCTAATCATTCTTTCAATCTAATCTTTTTTCAATTTCGTAATTTTGAAATTTGTCTACCACAGCGAGCGCGGGCGCCTCACATTTTAATCTTTTATATACCGAGCTGTCTCGCCGGTGCCCGTCATGACAGTATAAGATCGCGGATGGGCGAGCACGCGAAATTTGTGTAATTATAATTAAAATATATATGTTTCAAGGTTTTGCGACAGCATAGGCAGCGCTCTTTAGCCTGTATGAAGCGCAAGGCAATGCATCTTCCAACTATGTAAGTGGGAATTTGGTTTCATTATGGATGTATATATACAAGGTTATATGTAGTTAACGGTAGATTGCTATAATACTGTCTAGAATGTTCATATGTCTAGTTGATCTGTGGCATGCTGTTTTGTTTGAAAAATAAATCGATTGTAGGAAGATTTTTAATAATTTATAAAGCCTTTGTTGGTACCGTTATTTCGGCACTCAAAGTGTCTATAGTAGTATACGTTATGCCAGGAAACTATCAAGTATACTCCTTATATTTGATACTTTCCTGGCAGCTGTTCGAAAATCGTTTCTTGGATATCCCACATCTGTACCATTATGTTAACATTGGTTTTATTATTGCAGTGTATATAGACTTGGTGCTCCTGATACCTATCATCCGTCATGCCTCTGCATTGCCTGAATATGCTTATGGCCTTTTTATATTTTCATCCAGATATCTCCCTCGGTGGAGTTGGTTGTATATAGTGAATTCCCAGATATGAAGGCTCTTTTGGGATTTTAGGATTTTTGAATTTTTATGAGTGTGTTAGTAAAAAGACCTACTTTACTTTTAAAGAATTAACCTATACAATATCTTCATTGCGCTGCACTTTGCGTTTGCGTGGCCTTTCAGAATACATGTTTTACTCGGTTAATAAGTGTCTCAATCAATAATTTTATACCTACAAATCCTTACATTATTTATTTATAAAATAGTATTTTGAAAAGAGACAGAAAATCACTCTTAGTCTGTCCGTATTTAAATCCGCATGGACTGGAAATGTAATCCCGATTTATTAATAAAGCTGTCAAAGTTTATCTACTAACCGACAGTGGTAAGGCCAAAGAGCAGTTCGCGATGCGGGAAGTCGGCCAACTCATAGCCGGCAGCGGTGGTCACCGCGGCCACGCCGCCTCCGACGTTCAGTGATGGTGGTGATGCCTGTTAAACACACAACATAAACGAATTACTTTATATAAGTACATTAACTTTTCCTCTGCATTTATGTATGCTGGAGTGGTTATAATAATATGCAACTTTGTCATATTCGAATTGTAAATGGTGGGTCAGGCAGGATCACAGGCATACGAGAATAGACCACGCGACCAGCCTGAGGAATTGATAGAGGAATAGAAAGAGAAAGCTACTCTCTATCCTTTTTTAGTCGTGAATGCACGGGACACACGTAAATATACACTGAGTGTAACACTTCGACGCCTTAATATGCTATATGAGTTTGAGAGTTCGTAGTAATTTTGTTTTTATTTTAGCTGTGTTTCAATTGCCCGCTCCCCGCCCTCTATCTCAAGAACGGTTGAGCGCATGAAAAAATATTAGAAAATCGCTATAGATAGATAATCGCGATAGATAATCGCGAAAAACTGATTTTTTTTTGACCAGGAGGCCAGCCAACCGTATGTTATTTCGTCTACGACCACTCCTATCAGGAGTCCTTTACGCACCGGTCAAGGTGTTCCGTATTGGCTAAATGAATTAATCTATGACCGCCATTCAATCTATCCGCAGCCACCCGGAGTCCTGACCAGCAGCATTTCCTTGCTCGCACACACAAACACACACACACACACAAGCAGACCGAGACATACACTGTTCTATTTAAAGACTTACTATAATTTGGTTTCTTTATTTGATAAAGTTTTTAAGTATTGTTATTTATTTTATTTTTAATTTTCTTGTTAACTTTCAACTAGCATCATTCTTTGAATCTAATCTTTTTTCAATTTCGTAATTTAGGAATTTGTATTATATACTAAAGTCATAAAATACTGTATTATTTTAATACGTGGACACCAGTCATCGGCTTATATATTGTTTAAATATATTTTGATAATACCATTAGTAACGCTGGAGGATCTTCGAATACAATAAAATAAAATTCTATGTATACCTGAGATGGATTGAGCAAGACTGTCCCATCGACAAATGGCGCAAAACCAGGCAGAAACCTTGGTGGTTCTAGTTTTATTGCGAGTAATTCCGCTAACGGTTTATTTCTAAGACATGGTGCCAAATCTTCTTCCAGCAAATCTCCATGACAGCCGGTCTGCTCGGCAACCTAAAAAATACGACACATTATATGTAACGCCAATGGAAACGTAAGTAATTGCCGCTTATAATGAAATAATAATAAATGTGACGAAAAACAGGTAAAGTGCTTTTTTTCGAATCTCGCAGCTGTGCTACATGAAACATGAAATTTTTCATATGGACTACATAAAAGTTCATGAAGGGAAATATCACATAAAATGTCAAACGTCTTATTTATTTAAGTGACGGTTTGTGTAGAATCGAAGTTCGAAAAAAGCGATTCATCTATTTTGTGTTACGGAATAGCAGCAAATAGAATATGAAATAAAATGAAAGTATTGTAATATTTTTACTATTTCATGCTACAAAAGTTGTACCTTTCTTTTCACGGCGAGAGGGTCCCTTTGTAGTGCCCATGAACTTAGACCCGAGCCACTCAACAAAATTACTCGTTTTAGAAGATCTGCAAGAAATATGGACAATCAGGTGATTATCATTTTTATTTAAGTGTATCGTTAAAATAACCTAGAAAAATAAAAAAAATCTTATACTTCAGTATTACAACACATCACTTATTTACTGCTTTGCCCCATAGTTCTACATTATACGAGATTAAAGACTGGATGCATCCTTAATTAACTTTAACTGCCAGACATAGATTTATCTAAGACCACTGCTCACTTCGAAGCCCTACCCAACCGATAGTGATGGATAGCTTGACATTGGATATTAAAATGTCCACAAGCAGAAGGCCCATGGACACTGTATTATCTGGAGCTCTAAGTCGACAAAAGCTGTTTGTGTCTGTTTCTGCAATATTTATTCTTAATACAGCCAGTATTAATGCCCATTCTCTTGAATGGCCAACGTTTGCTATGGTAGTCTAAAACGGAGGGTAATAGAATTTTGTTAACTTAAAATATATGTCCTTGCCCTCCCAGGTTTTACTGTAGATAGGTAGATAGGTGGGAGCTAATGGGCCCATGATGGGTTGGCCACGAAGACCCATGTGTTCAGGGTCGGTCACACTCACGGGTCAACACCCATCCGACGGCCTCCACGCACGGGGTGCAAACCTGGGTAGGACTCTGGCCTTGGTCAGTCTCCACTAGGAATCAAACCTCTGGCGCTCCTGGATGGTCTGCGCACCGTGCGGCGCAAGCCAATCGATTGTGCACTCTGACTAACGGTCGGGGGAGTCTGGAAGCTTTATTGTTTCCTATAGAGCGGGGATGGTTGCGTACCTTACGGCGACTGCTCTTGAAATGACCATTGTCCATCCGATCCTAGGTAAGAGGCGGGCAAAGGACGCCATGGTCCGCGATAGATTCGGTATTCACCGTTTCACCGCTCCGTAAGGGAGAGGACCTCGCAAGCGACCTCGAACTCAGAACCAATCGAGAGACCGGAGAAATCTGGTCACAATTGGAAGTAAGGGCGCGAGTGTCGGGCCCGCCAGGTAATCATTACTGGCTATCTCGCGGTAAGGCGTTGGTCTCTTACGGGTTGTGGCGTAGCTAGACGGCGGATTGTTTTTGTTCAAAGTCTTCTACGCTCACTCCAGGGAGATAGAACGACTAATCGTTAAAACTCCCTGTGGTGACGGGAGTTGTAGATAGGTGGATAATAAAGAGTCAGCAAGAGATCATTCCCACCAGCGACTTTGGCTGCCATCCATATGGCTTATACGTCGGACTATCAATTATTATTCGATATAAACGATGTTCGGAAAGAAAATGTGTTTGGGATGTAGTGTCAAATGATTTACACCACAGTCGTTAGTCGTGGCAGATGTGATTATTGATCAATGAGAGTGGAGGAAGAAGTAATAAAAACTTCTATTAATAGCGGGACCCTCCGTAATGATTGAGTCGTTATGAGTCATCATCCTTTTTGTCCAACACGTTTCTTTCGCCATGCAAATCCACAGTTTATTCGCCGTGTCGTCAGTGATGTATGAATAACTATGGAAGCTTGTCCACAGACACGGCGGCGACGCCGTCCGTTTTTAAACCGCCGATTTTTACGGCGAAAAAAACGTGTGTGGACAAGAGGGCTGAGGGTATGTCGAGTCGTTTTTATTTTTTTTTAATTATGACCAAACGGCCTTGTGGTTATTCCTAATTGAGATTTCGCAATTTTGTAAAAATGTTCTATGGCAATTCTTTCGCATTTTTTTTGGACGGGACCGCAGGAGTGTAAATAAATTAAAATCTAGATGATAGTTAGGATTTTAATTTTTATTTATACTGAATACTCAACGCCTATTATTATTTATAGGTTTCCATTTATTTATTATTATTTATAATTTATGTTTTTATAATTTACTATTTATTTATTATTATTTAACCTTATTTCACCTCCCAGAAGTGTAATAATTATATATGATGGGCCCGATTTTTGGTCGGTGAATTCCATGGCAGCTCCATTTGTATTTTATTTATTGTAATTAAATATCAATTTTGCTTCAAATTTAAGCATTTATATACTTTAAATTATATGGTAGTATTACTTTAGGCTACGTATTTTTATAAACATTGAGTGCAATTTACACACCTTTGCCATATTATTAGATCCACTGCATATATCAGTAAAAATTTACGCCATTCAATATACTATAACTTTTGAACAGTGATTACTTTTAGAAGTCTGTGTTGTTTTTTTTTAATTATATGTCTAAAAACACATTTTTTACTAATTTACTAAATAGTGCAAATTCTAGAATTCAGGAAACGCTTTGAACGAATTTAACACTTTAAGAACAAAATATTACAATTCTAGCATTCTAATATTTTTTCTCCAAAATATTGTTTTTAGTATTTTAACGGGATTTTAGCAATTTTTCCAAGGCCAAACCCGGGAGAGGACTCATTCATATAGATTCAAAACTACTCTAACCCACCAAAAAACTGCTAGTTCTGGAAAAATATGTATTTGAAAATTAAGATTTGGAGAAAAGGTAAAAATTTACAAAAATAACCTGAAGTACTTAACCTCTACCTTTTGCTTTATTTAATAATAAAAAAATGAGAAAACGATCTTACCTCTACCATTTCTCTGTGAAGACAAAAATGTAATTCGGATGAAATTTTATGCATTAAGATCCGTTTCTTATCAAGATAGAGGCTAGAATGTTTTATTATTTGCATAACTGCTATAATAATTCAATGAATTCAGTTCATCGCTGAATAGAACCCCGCCTTTAAATGTTCAAGTATATCGACAATTCTAAATCAGTACTGAAATTAGTGGTTGGTCTAATACAATGGCAATTGACTGTTATAGATATAATATACGCTTTAGAAGTCCAAATAGCTACTCATTAAAAACAGACAATTATATATTTATTTTTAAAAAATCCTCGCTTAGATCAAAGAGGCTCTCTCCTAACATACTCGTAAATGCTTCAAAAATATATAGGTACGAGTACATCTAGAGACGTGCTTAGATCAAAGAGGCTCTCTCCTAACATACTCGTAAATGCTTCAAAAATATATAGGTACGAGTACATCTAGAGTCACAATGATCTAAATGATCACATAGTAAAATGTCGTATTTTTAGGAATGGTCATGTAAGCTGTTAAATATGTTAAGCTTTCCCTGTAACAAATATCAGACGAGCCAAATATTACATGGTCAATGAGCTGGATAAAATGTCTCCAAGTAATTCAATACATTATTAAAAATGTTGGCAGATTCGGCTCCGTGTTAGCTCCTACTTCATTCTCTGCGTCATCCATCCACATATTCGTCAAACGTGTAGCAAAAGAACAGGGCTCAACGCCGTCAAAGGCCACCAATGTGATTGGCGAATAATCCGACGGAATATTGAATCTGCGAAATGCTCATTTCGTTTCGATTGGGATGCCGGCGTGTGCTCGACTGCGTGAAATATTATTTGGAACGCAACCAACAGGAAGCGTAGTATGAATATTTGAGTTAGAGAGTCGCGTTTTGACAGCCATAACGTCGAAATTTTCACCCTATCTCTCTCTCTCTCTTTCTCGTAAACTTGGTTGAGTTCCAATTTAATACATTTAGGCTGGCAGTAGGGGAGACAGGGTCTATTAAGCGCATTTGGAATTGCCATTCAGCATAAAAAACACAAGTACCCAAGTCAAATATGGAGATATCTAAATACATAATAGGCGTTTGGTGTTGCAAAATATACATTAACACGAAAAACATTTGAAATGTCTGTTAAAGTATGGTATGTATCATACATGCATTTATCTTATTTTGACGTTAAACTCGCTGTATACGGTTCTTTCTTAAATCAGTGTTGACGTGATGCGTAAGAGTATGTGTATGCAGGTTAGTGTGCGTATATTGATGTGTTGACTGTATTGATAACGGTTTTTTATTTTTTTAATTTTCAATGCATGTAGTTCCGTTTAGTATAGATAATTGCCTCCAAAAGAATGCATCAACTTATCCGGGTCTAATAAAAAACACTAAAGTCGTTCTGGTCTTTTAGTGCAGGGAATATTCACAATTGCGATACCAAAATCTACTTCAACATGAACGAATGACGGCATATTATTGTCAGCTTTCTAACTTGCGAGATATTTGACTTTATTTATTGATTTATTTATTCGTTTATTTGCTTATTACTAATCAACATTATAGTAAAACCAAGGCAATGAAAAGTAAAATTAATAAAAATATCACCGTAATTACACAAATAGAATGACATTACACTCGAATCTACAGTCGAGTATTGATTATTACTTCAGTCTTTACTCAACCAAGTATTACTCAGGTGCCAAGTAGTACTTGAGTATTGGATGCGTTCTATAGTCGAATATCGTTCATCGACTCAGCTGAGTAATACTCGAGTAGAGGGGAAAACTTGGGGAAAATAAAATGCTTCGTAATTCATTCGAAAACAAATTACTAATCTTTTATTTTACATTTAAAATTATGATGAAAATTTACAGAGAGTAATTATACCCATTTTATTGTTGTTTTACTATAAAATATGAATTAAATTGTTGATTTTAATTCATAGCCGGTGATTTAAAAAAACGCCGATTTGTTGTCACCGCGATTTGACAGTTTGATTCTGAAAACTTCATAAAATCTTTCAAAGCACGCGTAAGAATCATTCTGCGTTTTGCTTGGGACCTTGTTTTATTTGGACTTCAAAATTCAAATTATTTATTTATTGAGTTAAAATTATGGGTACATTCAATATACAAAAGTCTTAACCTAACTAGGCTGCCGCCTGTTCCAAGGTAGACAATTTATTTTAGTTATCCTAAGAAATCTATAATATATATTTATATAAATAATCAAAATCATACTTAATGTAACAGAAATATCTTAATTACCTAATAAAATTCGTAAGAAAATGTCATGAAAATTGTCATTATTATTTTATTTTAAAACATGATAAAAATTAATATGTATTTATATATGTATTAAATAATATGTATTAATAATATACAAAATAAATTCACAAAAATTAAAATAAAATTACGTTTAGAAATCATCAATTTATATTACTACATATACCTACTATTATGTTTTTATTATAAAGATTATTTATAATAAAATTCAATTATTTAATAATGTTTTCAATATCTGCATATGTACAATTTAAGAGGTAGGCACTCAAACTATTTTTAAATTTATAAATTTATTATGTAAACTTCAATATGAAGAAAACAAATTGTGCCATCGAAAGTGTGCTGCCACACCACCGACCACGAATATTCTCTCTATTTCCTATAGCCGTTGTAGAAACTCCTCCATTTCACGAAATAATACGTAAATACAATAATATACACATGCACCAACGCATATAAACGAAAAGTTTTGACAGCTCCAAGCCAAGTAGCTCTCGAGTATTAATCGAGTATTACTCGCCTTCTCAATACTAGACTATAAAATGAAAACTGGTACTCAAGAAATACTCGAGTACTGCTCGGTATTCGAGTAATGATCAATACTCGATTATAGATTCGGGTGTTAGAATCTGGTGCAATCGAGTGAATTAATTTAAGCGCCGCAAAGCACGCGCTAACAAGTTCTACCTCGTAAGGTTAGTACGCGAGAACGGTCCGCGAAAAGATGGTGCAATCGAGCACAAAGATAATTATTTGGTACGAAAAGATTCGCCTTGGCTAGTAAGCTAGGGTTATCAATTTTACCACGAATTATATTCAAAACATAGGACATGGTCAACATTTCTCTTCCGAGACAGAGAGAATTATAGCCAACCATGCCTGTGATAAATGCAGTCGGATTCAAAAATGGATAATATCCTTACTGCTTGAAGTACAAAAATCTTAAAAAACACATCTGTACCATTTCCAGTATGAGGGTATAGGTATATTCATGCGGATTCCAAATAGCTGCATTCGTTTCCATGCGACTTCTAACAATCGATTTGTACAACGTGCGCATAACCCGAATATTTTTAAAGTGTTTGAATTGCCGTATCACAAACCCTAGAAGCTTGAAAGAAGTCGTAGATAGTTGCCTAATGTGTTCCTTAAAGTTTAACTGGGGGTCGAAAAAAACTCCTAAGTCCTTGACTTCAATCACTCTGGGAAGCACACCAACCCGGTCTTCCCTAAACCAACAGACATAGAAAAACCCACCATCTTTCTTATAAGTTTTTAAATAACTATAGAAAAAAAAATTATATTAGCTACTCTGAAACGATGCTTTTCTGCCCAAGGAGCTGTTTTTATAGTATTTACTATCTGATTTGGTAAAATCTTTACCACTTGACATTCTTTTTTCTCTTCAAAATCCCTTCCTCTTCTGATCATGACCATTATATCTATCTCGAATTTAGATGAAGTGTAAGGTTCACTATTCCTGGGCCTCCTAATAGTGGTTTGGCTCTCGATATTAAGCTGGAAAAAGCGGTATTGGCTACCTTAACGTGGTTTTCTAACTGTACGTTTACACTAAACGAACGTAGAGCTAGAGAAAAAGCATTCTGTTCTTGTTCTTGCTCTTCCAGTGTAAATGATTATTAGCTATTCTGGTTCGTCGAGGAAAAATATCATTTACACTAAAAGAGCCAGAATATAGAACCTGTTAGAGCAAGAATCGTTGAACGATTTCGCATTCTAGCTGTTTTTCGGCCCTAGAATGTAGCGAATTCATGTTTAGAAAGTTAATATCAACTTCGTCGAGAACGCACTTAAACGCACGAACGATGTCTGACGACGATTGTATTATAGCAAGTACTTCTTTCATCGTAATTCACCAGTTCATTAAAAAGTTCTTTAGTGGATAGCAGACCAATTATGGCATGTATGCGCTCACAAGAAGAAAGTGCTCAGTTTAAAAACTTTTGCAGAATGTCAATAGACGATTTTGATCATCTGTTATCTTTAATTGACAAACGTATTTCGAGAAAGAATGCAAACTCAAGGGATGCAATTCCTTCCAAACATCTTTGTTCAGATTGTTCGTCCAATCCATTTTGTAAACACGAACAAAAATGATTTTGCCACGTAGAATGCTAAAACGCTTTGAAGAGACCGCCTAGTCGAGCGAGCGCGTCTGAACAGGAACGAATGCTCTAGGCTACTCTTCGCGCGCTCTAGCGTCATTTACACTAAGCGAATGAGCAATTCTTTGCTTTATAGAGCATTCTAATTCATTACCACCGAACGGCGGTTGGAATGCTCTAAAAAGCTTCCCCGACTCGGGTTAAAATCACGTGATTTTTGCGGAGTGGGGGTAGAATGAGCATTTGATCGCTTTGTGTAAATGCACAGTTAAGTTCTATCTTTAAATCGTCGTGAGAAGCTTTTTTTTCTCATTCCTACGAATGACAATTCAGTTCGACTGTTTACTGTCTTCGACATCTTAAACATTGCTCGGTTTACCCAGTGCACATTATAAAATATGAGACAATAAAATAAGGATTATCTTTGATTTCTCACCTTTAGCTACTGGTGATACAGCTAAAAAGTTAGCTAGTGCAGCCCCAGTCCCGTGTCCCATCAGCGTCACTCTCTCAGGATCTCCTCCAAAAGCTGGAAGATTCTCCCGCAACCAATGGAGTCCAGCTACGAGGTCCATGAGGCCAAAATTACCCTGGGCCGAACCCTTAGCTCCTGTTTTTAAGAATCCTGCAACAAGAGAAAATATAATGTTATTTTTTTATAGCTTTGACATGAACACACAGATAATTATTTTGCTGTTGTAATATATTTTTTTTATTCTTGCTTAACCGCTGGAATGCCAATACCACCGATCGGTGGTTTTCCTGTTGTGTCAATTCGCGGGCGGCCGGTCTCCGTATTTATGCAATTATCCAATTATATACTGTAAAAGTAGCCTTAGTGAATAAGCCACCGTAATACATTAGTATGCGTGCACTACAAACACCCCCTACAAACAAATGTTTGAGGGTGCAAAACATGCCGTCGAGTATTTAATTCCCATGGCCATTTTACCATTTATACAATTTTACTTAATCATAATTGATAATAAAATTTGGTTCTAATTGGTGGTGTATTCTGAGATATAGGTACTACACGCAAACACACATTCACATATACACTCAGACACACACACCCTCACACACCACCGCAAATACCCTGACACACACCCATACCCTGACGCCCACACGCAACACACACAAACACGCACGCAAACACACGCAAACACACACAGACAAACATTTACAGACACCTATCTATACCATTTTACTTCGTAATAATAAAATTTGATAATAAAATTTGTTCCTAATTGGTGCTGTATTTTGAAAAAATATACATGCACAGACCCATTCACACATAAACTCCCTCTCACACACACACCCTCACACACAACCACACTTACCCTAACACACACACATATACCCTGATACACACACACATACATAAATGATGATCCTTAATGATCAATTAGGATGAACTTAATGCGAAATTATATAAAATTACCGTACTCATCAAAACTCGCAACTGGCAACAAATTGTCTGTATGAATCGATTGCGTGTATTTTTGGAATGATAGTTCAAAATAAATGAATTTCAACGGATCGTGCATAAATTGAATGCCACTTGATAATTAATACTGCAGGGGCTCTGTTAATCCGATTAATCACGAATTCGAATTATGAAATTCCATTTATATGAATGTTTTATTCGAGGAAAGATATTATGTGGGCACATTCATTCAACATGTGAATAAAATATAATATCATGCAAATGGATATAAATATGATAATAATAATAATATACCTATATAAAATATTAGATTAAATCAATATTAGTTATAAAAGCTAATTTAATTAAGATTACAGCTGTATAAATAGGGTTTCATAAAAAAACATGGCTTACAGAAAATTGTACAAGTCTCAAAAACCTGAATACTGGAAAGATTTAATAGTAACGATATTCAACCCTTAGAAGGCCAGCTATGGGAATGAAACTCACCACGGCATGTTTTTGGGTCTCGAAAAATTGTTTGTAGCGGGTGTTATTGCACGCATACTAATATAATGGTGGCTTATTTAATGGGAGACTTTCACCACATATAACTGAATAAATGCATAAATACGGAGATCGGGCCGCCCACGAACTGTATCAATATAAAAGCACCGATTGGTGGTATTGGAATTGTAGTGGATAAAAAATCCCAATTGGAACTATTTATTGTCTTTTCTTTGTGAGCTAATGGGCCCTTGGTGAGTTGGCCACGAAGACCCATTCTGTTCAGGATTGGTCATATTCACGGGTCAACACCCATCCAGCGGCCTCCACGCATGAAGTGCAAGCCCGGGCAGGACTCTGGCATTAGAGCTAGTTTCCCCTAGGAATCAATCAACCTTCTGGCGCTCCTGGACGGTCTGCGCACCGTGCGACGTAAGCCAATCGATTGTGCACTCTGACTAACAACTTGGGTTGTCGACTACAGCGGGCGAGCCCGTCACCTCGGGAAGTTTTACCGATTAGTCGTTCTATCTCCCTGGAAGTGAAAGTAGAAGACTTGGGGACGAAACAGTCCACCGTCTAGCTACGCCACAAGCCCGTAAGAGGCCAACGCCTTAACCGCGAGATAGCCAGGAATGTTACCTGGGGGGCGGACACTCACGCCCTTACTTCCAATTGTGACGAGTTCGAGGTCGCTTGCGCGGTCCTCTCACTTACGAAGCGGTGAAACGGTGTTTACCGAATCTATCGCGGACCACAGTGTCCTTTGCCCTGACTAACAGTCGGGGGAGTCTGGAAGCAGTACTGTTTCCTATAGAGCGGGGGTGGTTGCGGACCTTACGGCGACTGCTCTTGAAACGACCATCGGCTACCCGCTCCTGGGTGAACAGTCGGGCAAAGGATGCCGTGGTCTGCGATAGATTCGGTATAGACCGTTTCGCCGCTTCGTAAGGGAGAGGACCGCGCAAGCGACCTCGAACTCGTAACCATGCGAGCGACTGGAGTAATCTGGTCGCAATTGGAAGTAAGGGCGTGAGTGTAAGCCCACTGGGTAACACTCCTGGCTATCTCGCTGTTAAGGCGTTGGCCTCTTACGGGCATGTGGCGGAGCTTGACGGTTGACTGTTTTGTCCAAGTCTTCTGTGCTCACTTCAGGGAGATAGAACGACTAATCGTTAAAACTTCCTGAGGTGACGGGTTCGCCCGTTGTAGTTGACAACTCTAGTTTGTCTTTTCTTTGCGTCTCGATCTATATGAGTAGGTACTACATGGAATGAAAATAAAATAGAGAAATCTCTTTGCACCAATATCGAAATATACAAAGGCGGATTTATTGCTGTATACACATTTTTACAGTCAATCATCAGACTGAAGTTATATGTACATGTAAGTGACTGTAATTATTAACTATAACAATGAGTGGATAATTTACTGAATAAATTCTTTACAACAAAAATATTCCTAAGATTTACCGTTTATGAAAATATTTTTCGGAAATACTCGAAATGAAGAATTATTCTGTTTTTCTAATATTTGGGAGGGTGGAGGGGGACTGGTTCCATAGTACAGCTACACGAATGGTGAAGGGATATATATATAATGTAGATTTATGGTAAGGGACTGCCATTTTGTTATCCTGACTGGAATGGACGATTCATACATACATACATAAGTATAAATAGTGTGAAAAAAAACTAATAAATAAATTGATTAGACGGGTAGAGAAGAGAGAAAAATCGCAATAGGAAAGTGTTCAGGAAATGGCATTGACCACCTACCTTTGGGCTACTATTCCAAAAGTAGGTAAAAAAACGTTGTGTTTTTATTTAATTACTTTTTCTAATAACAATATGCCAGAAAACTTTTTACACAATAGACCCATTTATGACCCATTTTGTTTTTAGAATCGTAGAAACAATTTGACGTATCACGTACACTTTGTGGGTTTCGTTTTTTTTTTACACTTGAACATGAACATGAACATGAACATGCACGGGATACGATTTGTTGCGTTCGGGCGATAATATATCGGACGTTCGAATAGGTAGGGCGGTTAAGGCTCATTTTAATACATTTCCCATACATTTTTTTACAAAAAATGTACGATAAAGTACCTTTGAGCGAACCGAATTTTATGGTTTTACGAGGATTATAAGTCGGTCATTTTTAGGTTTTTAAGTAAACTGTTGTGGATTTTTTTTAAATTTGTAATGTTGAAATCAAACATTTACCATCATCGCAAATTCATGAAATTATGAAATCGAAGATTTTGGCGGGTATTTGCATTATAATTATGATACAACGAATTTACTTCACGGCGTGAAAAACTATTGTATTCAAAAATATAATTTTGAATACAATAGTTAACTTCCTGTAATGGCAGTCTTACACAGCCCGGTGGCATAGTGGTTAGGTCCGCTGATCTTACATTTTAAGGTCCCGGGTTCGATTCCCGGCTGGGTCACCATTTTCCGTTGGGATCAAATTAACGGAATTGCATTTTTAATTCTGTCGATCGAATGCAATAACAAGACACACACTTACAGACATGTTACACGCACACATACATATAACACGTCATAGTAGGGTTGGTTCTAAGAGATTGTCATATGACAATAAACCCGCCCATTGTGACATTTTCACAATAAAGAGTATAAACAAACAAACAAACAAACAAAGCAGCCTTGTTTTTTTATTCTTTTTAATATACTTACTTGCTATTCTTTGTTATGTATATAGTAATCCGAAGAGAGTGTCCAATGATTTATACACACGCTATTTGTACAAATAATGCCGTCAATTCCATCGTGCAATAATTGGGGGGGGGGGGGGGTTAATGGCTATTACAAGATGCTCTTAAATTATTCTATTTTGAACAGCAAATAAATATGTGGTTACTGAAAACCACACAATGATAACAACATAGTGACAAGAACAAAAATTTGGTAAGTGCCGAACACAACACACAGCACTTAAACAAGCCATGCCCGCGCCTCTTGCCTCGGCCTCATCCCATTCCTGACCCAGCCTAAAAGCTCTCTTTCGCCGCCGCTGCAGCGGAGAGTGCCGAATGAAAAATAATTGAGTTATACGGGAGTTACACCGTCAATTTGGCAGTTGGGTGCCGCGGGCTTTGGCTCCGCGCACGACCCTGTAAAACTGCCGGTACATTTAGGAAAGTGCCATTAATTAGGCAGACGCTCGAAATTCAGGCGTCGCTGGGCGTCGCGTTAAGACTAGGTCGACCTTGGCCCGCTATCGTATCAAGCCTTGTCGTACGAAACCAAAAAGTCGCAAATCGCAAGTCAAGTGGACCGACTTGAAATAAATAAATTACACTAAAAGTCTTTAAAATCTCAATAATATATAATTGTCTCTAAATACCCTTTTATAAAGTTATTAGATCTGGGATGGTTATTGTGGTCATATCCAAACTAAAAAAACGGTTTTTATTAAACCAAGACTTTCCCGACAAGTAGCCAAAGATTGATATCATCTGAATATTAATTTCAAAAATAAAATCGCTGAGAGCCCTCTTTCGGACGGCAGATGAAGCCGTTTGGGCTGGGTTGCACAATCGCCTCAAGCGGCGCGTTACGTTGCTCGGCTAGCCTCGGGCGGCTCAGCGTTATTATTCGATTAGGATGTATGGCGGAATTTAAATATTATTGTGGCTTGTATATGATATATTACAAACAACATTTCACAACGTGATTTCGGCCCAACAAGGCATCTGTGTACCAAATTTCAAGTCCTCCCCCTGGTGGACTGATTTCAACCACAATTTCAACTCTTACCATTACCACTTTACCACTCTTGCCATGATGAAATGATGCTTGCACACCAAATTTCAGCTTAATCGGAAAAAGCATTTGGGCGCTATCGTGGAGGAATAAACACAGGCACACACACACAGCCACACTTACACACAGAGAAACACGCACAGGGACATACAGGAAGACTTCGTTCTGGAAATGGTTGTAGTTGTCTCAGGTGGGCTCAAAATTAATACTTCCGTCTTCATCTCGATGTTTTTTAGCGCGTTTACAATACTTTCTTTCCTGGTCTATTGGCGGACCGGGAAAGCAAAAATCATAAAACATGGTAATTCTAGTGTCAATGCGTATATTACTAGATCCTTACCTTATTACCTATTTTCACAGTGGGCAATTTGGGAGCTAATGGGCCCTGTTGAAGTTGGCCACTAATACCCATTCGTTCAGGGTCGGTCACAATCACGGGTCAACACCCATCCGGCGACCTCCACGTAAGAAGTGCTAGCCCGGGTAGGACTCTGGCCTGAGGGCCAGTTTCCCCCAGGAGTCGATCTTCTGGCGCTCCTGGACGGTTCGCGCACCATGCGGCGTCAGCCAATCGATTGTGCATTCTGACTGATAGTCGGGAAGTCTGGAAACAGTACTGTCTCCTATAGAGCGTGGGTAGTTGAAACGACCAATCGGCTACTAGATTCCGGGTGAACAGGCGGGCAAAGGATGCCTTCGTGCGCGATAGATTCAGTAGTCACCGTTTCACGGCTACGTAATGGAGACGACCACGCAAGCGACCTCGAACTCGTAACCAGTCGGGAGACTGAAGTAATCTGGTTGCAAAAGAAGCAAGGGCGCGAGTGTAGGCCCGCAGGGTGACTGACCTGGCTATCTCGCGGTAAGGCGTTGGCTTCTTACGGCGTGTGACGGAACTTGACGGTGGACTGTTTTTGTCCTAAGTCTTCTGCGCTCACCTCACAGGAGACAGAACGATCAATATTGTTTAAACTTCCTGGGTGAGCGGTTCGCCCGTTGTAGTCGACAGCTTTAGTTGGGCAATTTGATAACGATAACGTTGATTTTAGTGAGAACGCTTAAGTTCAATACACTTTTAATCCAAGCCGTGTTATTCCTTTTACACTCTTGATTAATAATTTGTCTTTCAGTGCTTGTTGTTGCTCATTATAAGAACGTTAAAAATCGCGTTATTTTCTAATATCCTGTCATGTGCCGGTAATATAATTAACAGTTTCTTGCAGTGTATGACCGTTGTGTGTAATATATCTAAATTATATTCTGTTGGTTGTTTACCCTATTCTTTGTTATTTCGGTATGCCCAACGGACTACTTCAAATGGAATTATTTACTTTGCTTGGCTTGTATCTGCAATAAAATAGTCGCGGGATATATGGGTAGACCCTTCTAGGTTAAACACCCGGTAAATTTATAACAGTCCGACCTTTATCATAATGCACTCCATAGGGATAGTTCTGTTATTAAGTTTAATAGTGTAATCGAGGGTCGGGTTGATGTCGGATGTATGAATCTATTGAGTTATGTTAGGTACGCAAGTTATGAGGAGCACGTAAGTATAGCGCCAACGTGCTGGCGTATTGGTCGAATTTTCAACAGGTAACAGTTAGCTTTTCAACAGGCATTTTCTTTTTGCTTTTCAACAGCTTTTCAAAAGCTTTCTTTTCAACAGCGGGCAACAGTAAGTCGAAAGGCAACAGTTAGTATTACCTATTATTTAATAAGGAAGCTATAACTATACAACTCTTTTACTGAGATGACTTATAATCGTAATAATTTTATTTTCCCATATTGTAAGTAGATATAGTCTACTAGAAATTCGTTAAAATGATGGTTAATCATAATATTGTTAAAATAAAATTAATATTCTATTTGATTTATACAATATCGATATATTATTATTATAATTGAATGCCAACTATGCAATATTGCGTAGTTGGCGGGTGGTTTGGGTGCCGACTACGTAATATTACGTAGGTCTTCCGTATAAATGTAAATGAAGTAGCTGTGTATCTGGTTGATGTCCAGAATAGGACATTGGACATGGTTGGCAACATAAATTAAAAATGGAGTAGAAAATATTAGCGTTATTTTTAAGTAATGTACATAATTATACATTTAACACAGCAACTTTCAGTCAATTAGAGCTGTCGACTACAACAGGCGAACCCGTCACCTCAGGAACTTTTAACGATATTGATAGTTCTGTCTCCCGTGAGGTGAGTGCAGAAGACTTAGGACAAAAACAGTCCACCGTCAAGTTCCGCCACATGCCCGTAGAAAGCCAACGCCTTACCGCGAGATAGCCAGGTAAGTCAATCAGCGGGCTGACTCTCGCGCCCTTACTTCCAGTTGCAACCAGATTACGCCGGTCTCCCGACTGGTTAAAGGTTCGAGGTCACTTGCGCAGTCTTCTCCCTTATGAAGCGGTAATACGGCGGGGGTTACCTGAATGCCGGGAAAGTCTTGGGGTGACAGCCGATTTTTTGTTTACATATTCCAATAGCTTTTCACAAATTCACAAAACTATCACAAACATTTTTATTGAAATTTGGATAGGACAATGTCTGTCAGGTCAGCTAGCTAGTTTTGTATAAATTATTTTTGTGTTTAATATGTTTACCTATGTATATGGAAATAGTTTTGAATATTTATTTTTAAATGTATCTACTATGTAAGTGTCAGTCGTCACATTTTCGCTTTGTTATCCCTGTAAGTATCTACCTAACTTTTGATCATATCAACTTCACTTTCTCCAATTGCAGGTTTCTCCATTTGCAGATTATTCAATTTCAAATTATTTATTAACATCATTGTAATATTTTATTCAATTCATTTTATTTAAATATATTTTCAACAACGTACGAGTTATAATATATGATAATCAGCTTCAAGTGATTATTATGACATGATTTTAATATATATTCTAAATGAACTGATAGTGATACCGAAAGTCGATCAATATAAGGGTTTAAAATTAAAATATATTAAAAAAATATATAAAATTAGGTAAAAAAAACAACCTTTGCTATATATACACTTAATATATAAGTCTGATATGAAAAATTATTCATATTTCCTTAATTATTCACTACTTTATTCACATTAATATTAATCATTCATACTCGTACACTAATGAAACTGTCGACCAGTGTGTTTATTTGGGTCACATGATCCAACTAGGCAGACTCAACTTCGAAAATGAGGTCTATCGACGAATTTAACTCGGATGGGCAGCATTTAGGAAACTACGCCATATATTCTCGTCACAAATACCGCGGAGCCTCAAGACAAATTAATATAATCAGTGAGTGTTGCCAGTGATGACATATGGCATTGAGACGTGGTCGCTAACTATTGGCCTTATACACAAGCTCAAAGTCGCGCAACAGAGAGAACAATGCGTGGAGTTTCACCGCGTGATAGGATCCGAAACGGTTAAATCCGCAGAATCAAGGTCACTGATATATCTCGTAAAATTACCAACTTGAAACGGCAATGAGCAGAGGCCATATTGCTCGCAGAAATGACAACCGTGGGGGAAAATGTTCTCGAATGGCGACCACTAAGCGGGAGACGCGGTGTGGGACGGCCCCCCACAAGATACACCGATGACATGGATATGACCAAAGTCGCAGGTCGATGGAGGCGGATGAAGACCATTCGCCATGACATTCTATGGTTGAGGTCTATGTTCACCCGTGGACGTCTACCGGTGTAGAATGATTCATACCAGAAGAAAAATGAATATGCGGATAAAGATCGATTAAAATTTCACTGTATTTGATCCGTTGCTTCGACAGCTAAAATATTTTATAAAGGGCTCTCTAGACGATTAAGCATGCTTGTCAAACATCGTGTCACTGGCTGGGATGGGATCGTAAAAAATGCCTAATTTTGTAGTTTATACCAGGAAGTCGCGTTAATGAGACGTAATTGATTGATGAATGACGTGACTCCCTGGTATAAA
Organism: Micropterix aruncella; assembly: GCA_944548615.1. Classification (NCBI taxonomy): domain Eukaryota; kingdom Metazoa; phylum Arthropoda; class Insecta; order Lepidoptera; family Micropterigidae; genus Micropterix; species Micropterix aruncella. The sequence goes on along the minus strand of OX155951.1, from coordinate 20,739,248 downwards.
ACTACAAAATTATTCAATATTGGTAAATAATAAAATAAATATTTCCATATTTCCTGCGGTTTACAATCCCCTCCCAGCCCGCGACGCGATGCTTGACAAGCATTCTTGATCGTCTAGAGAGCCCGTAAGCAACATCTTATGTTTCCTATATCGACCAAGATGTGTTGCTAGCTGCAGTAGTTTCCCCAAACGAATGCAATTTGAAAATGGAATGTAATTTCTTTCGCGGGAAACTGTCGGAGGATTTATTGCGAAGGTGCCGCGTGGAAACATATATTTTGGCCAGGGTTCAAGGTAAAACTACGCTGATTGGATTTTTAAACTGGAAGCTATTGCAGGCTTTTAGCCGGGAAATGTGCGACTCGGTGAGTAAGCTTGTATATAAATTGTAAATGCTGGCAGTTGAATTATTTCTCGCCACCTACATATATTGTCTGCCCACAGGCTAGTTAAAAACCCCTACTATTTTTAAAGTTTTTTAAAAATAAAAATATCACTTTAATATTATTTTTCTTTTTACACGACTGCCCACAAAATTAGGAGTGTTATATGTTTAGGATTCATTTATTTATGCTTACCGTTTCTTTATTAAACCATAACTTATAAACGCTTGAACCGATTTAGAAGTGTGTAGTAATGTTAGAATCGCTAGAATCGTCTGTGACACTCTCTGTTATCCCGAGTGTCACAGACCCCTCGCTCTCATATAAAGAAAGCAGCGTCTTCGATATTATTCGCCGTTTCACGTTTCGATTGATCTATAACAGCCTCATTTGACAGTTTATTTCACCTATAGGGCCAGTAACGAATATAAGATTTTGAAATATTAAGATAGCAAAATCAATTATATAAAATGTTTCATTATTACACTCCACAAGATATTTTGAATGTTTTAGTGACCTTATTTGGTTATTAAGGATTTATTTTATTCTTGCATTTGGAAAAATTATAAAATTACGTAATTGTACTCGGAAAAACCCAGTATGTGTTAATGATGAAACCCACATTTTTTTCTGAAGAAAAGTTCGTTTATTACACCCAACAAAAAGGGGTGTAAAGCATTTCTTCCATTTCCATTTCCATTTTTTCCAAACCCCTAAACACGTAAAATTACCTAATTATATTACATTAAATGGCACAGTCGATGCTTCTACCCATCATAAGTTACGCTGATGTATATTACCTTAATGCGAACGAGGAACTATTGGACAAACTTAAAAGAATTCAAAATGCTTGAAAACGATCCGTTTCCTCACTGAAACATCTTTCGCAAACAAATCGAATAGCTTTTCATCGGAGACTCTAGAAATCTTTATATTCTTGCTCTGCTGTTCCGTGTCCTCCAATGTCTTTGTGCTCTTCCAACCCTATACAACCTTTATAATCTCTTTTCGCAACTATTCTCTTAAAGTTTACTACTAAGCTCGCAGGAAAACCCTTTGTTGGCAATATCCTTTGACCGTACTCATGAAGTCCTTCTCAGTATAGGCAGCTCGCCACTGGAATTCTTTGCCTCTTTGAATACACCAGTCAGCTACGTTTGGCATGTTCATAAAATAACAGAAATCCTATTTACTGGGTAACTTAGCTACGAATATCCTAATCTTCACAACTCAAATTTACCCTTAATAGATCCTAGTAACCAATCTCCTCCTGTTTCTCATCACGAAGCACTTTTTATTGTTAAAGGTAGTTTTCCTCAAAGCACTCATACGTATGTAACTAAATTTCCTCAGGTGGATATTTCAAACAAATTTCAATTAAACAAAAATTTTCAAAATATTGAACCATCTATTCTCGAATACGTGTTTATTAATTTTCTAAGTAGAATAATTTCACTTACTTTAGAAGTCGTATCTAAAACTACTACGGGGATATGTATTTAACTGATTAAAACTTCAACACCCCGTTTCACCTTGTTGGTGGGTAGACATTCGAAAAATCTTTTCCAGCACACCCTAATGAATCAAAAGGAAACTTTCTACAGAATTCAATTGAGTCTCTGGCCCCAGTAGCTTCGGAACGGGATTAATGAATAAGTGAGCGAGTTAGTCAGTCAGTCAGGATTTTATATTAGGTATATAGATCAATAATATATATATATCAATAGTTCAAACAGTGTTGTTACCTCTACTAGACTCTGCTGATGTTTGCTACCTTGACGTCACTAAAGCCATCCTTGACAAATTGGAGCGGTTGCCAAATGTGTGCATGAGGTATATCTAAAATGAGTATAGAAGAAGACTTCATTGGCTTCAAATACGTGAACGTAGAAACCTGCATATTCTTTCCCTTCTTTATAATATACTAAACAATCCTACCGCTCCCTCCTTCCCTCACCTAACCGAAACATTCAATCACTTCATTCAGTCATGGTATTCCACTCCGTTCCCGTAAAGATAGTAAAATTGCGAGTCCTACTCATAATTCTTCTTCTTTTATATATTCCTTCGCTGTTCATGCAGCTAGACCATGGAACCAGCTCCCGTCAAATATCAGACACGCACCAACGGTTTCTACTTTTAATGTGTCTCTGAAAAAGCATTTCATGTCCCTAAATTTCTAGTTATCCAAAGTCACATCACATCCTCTTCTATCCTCCGCTCCTTGCGAATATTCTCTAAATCCTAATTGCATTTTTTTAAATGCAATTTTGTTATTTGATTATTTTTTGTTAAATATTAAGATTCTTTTGTTTATTTTACTATACTGTCACCTAAATTCTTACATTTCCACGGAGGTTGGCTGTAAGAGATTGTACTTTAGGCAATAAGTCCGCCTGTTGTATGTTTTTTCTTAAGATGTGAAATAAATAATTTCTATCTATCTATCTCTCCACGCACAGTGAAAACTCATAATGCGTTTAAAATTAAAAATATATATTTACATATAAATAAATACAAAAACAAATATAATTCTATACAGATATATAGGGCCAGTTGCAGTCCTTTTCGCTGACCTCCCTCGTTTACTGACCGGATTAGCTATTAGATTCTGTGGGCGCTTAGCTTCTGATAATTTTAAGTATGTTTTCAATTCGGAAGGCTTACCTAAAACTCCCAGTCTATAGTTTATAGTAACGACGATCATCTTTCCTCTGGCGGCGAGGACAGTGCCATCATAAGGGTTACCGGCATTCCAACTGTAGGATTCACCATGGATGTACACTAAGCATGGAAGACTAGCAGCGCCTGGTGCTCCGCTTGTATCCTCAGTCCCGTCTTCATCACCATCTGCAACAAAAGAAAATTATTAAATACAATATACATCACCATTTGTTGAAATAAAAATTTGCGCTATTTATTTACTTTTATGAAATTGGTTACTTTATCGAACAAGGCAAAATATTAAAGTAATAAAAAATACGACTGCTGTTACGAAAAGTTGTAAAAAACACGACTGCTGTTTGTGGTTTATGTATGTATCCATATAGATACGTATATATTATCGGAATGTACTCAATCAGCCCTTTTATTTGATACTACACGATATATTAATGTTAATTTATTGACACCTCGACCTATTTACTTGATATTTTGACAGTTAAGATACTCTATTACATTTGGAATGACAACGGTTCTAACAGTACCGCGCACTTCTAAATCGGATTAGGCATTTAGAAGTTTTGGCGGAATAAGGAAACGGAATACATAGATAAACCCTGAACACATTTCAATTCCTTTTTTGTTGGGCAGTCGTGTAAAAATAGCGAAATATTTAGAGGCATTCCCAAATTGACAGACCAACATATATATCGGAATGGTTTTCAAAAAATAAGTATGACATTAGCTACACAAATATTTAGTCATTAAGTAGCTGCCACTATTGAAACTTGTCTAGAGACAAAGTAAATTCGACAGTTACAGGGATAAGTACTGCAGAATTGTTGATATAATGAATAACTTATTTGATGGCTTAAATATTAGTAAAACATTATAATATAAGTAAAACATAAATTTAACATTAATTTCAACAACCCATACACTTGTGGTTTATGACACTCGGGATGTCCTACGACACTCGGGATGACATAGCGGTTATAACAATACCAAATACTTCTAATACGGTTAGAGCGTTTAAAAATTATAGTTTGTTGGGCAGTCGTGTAAAAATGGGGAAAATAATTTAAAATTTCATTTACATGCAGGTAATTTAATTAATTAAACATAGTTAATTTGATGAAAAAGGTAAAAATCAAATGTAATAGAAACAATCACAATAATTCTTACTAAATAATATACATTTATAAAATATAATTAATTTAATTATATATGCAAAAATACATAAATCAACAGTTTTATTTCTTGCTCTTTCATCAATCACGAGCTAATTACATGTTTGTAGTTTATTTTTAGTGGTAAGGTAATATTTTTAATACATCTACTCATATATAATATAACTACCGTCCTCTATAAAGCCTAATAATTTCATGAGGGAAAATTTGGACTTTTAATCGGGTATTTGTCTAATTTGTTAACAGAATCTTTGTTTCGAGTTGTTTGTCTAGCGAAAATATCATTTTTAAAAAATGCAATAATTTCCGCGCTAATTTAATTGAAATAAGTCAAATACTCTGAAATCATAAACGCAAAAAAATGGTCTATCATCCTCAATAACCTGTATATTTAGCGACTGGGTTGGAAAAGTAATATCGGCGATAACTTTTTCATGGCTAGGTATGTATATACACAAGCTTGTATAACAATTCTCAAGGAATGGCTAAAGTTAGCCACTGGTGTCTTCGGCTATGATACTCGACACTCGTAGTAGAAAATAAAGTCTTTACATAATTAGCCATTAAAATACCTTATTATATAAAATAAGGTCAATACATAATTATAAGTTAGGTTTGCGAGCTCCTCATTAATTTATAGTATGTAGATACTAAATAGCTTTAAAATCCATAAGATTGGCTAGTTTTAACGATCCCTGGATTTAGTTGCGATACCTTTCATATAAAAAACTAAGAGTCACATCATATCATATTATAAAAAGGTTTAAAAATGAATTTACCGCGTGAAATTTGTAGCACCCGTCGTTTCAGCGATGTTGCAACCGCCGTTGTCCAAGGTCCAGGGTTGCAATGGCCATTGTCCAGGGTAGATGTCTGCTCTGGACAACTGCAGTTGCAACATCGCCGAAACGTCGGGTGCTACAAAATTCACGCGATAAATTCCATTTTAAACCTTTTTCTAATGTCAAACAACCGCGATAGTGTTCGATTTCATAGTGCCGGTATCCTTTAATTGTTAGTGAGGACGTAACTCCGAAATAGGTACTAAATCCTTATTTAGTCGAAGTAAATGTAATCGTTACTGTTCTTGATACTATCACTTAGCCAGTCACTCCGACGTCAGAATGCAGCCCACCTATTTTAGTAACTTTCTTAGATAATTGGGGGTTACACATTTTTAAGACAGGTTCTAAATAGTACTAATTATGAACCAAATTTCTGGAAAATTATGACGTAGCTTAGCTATACTGACGAACTCAAGAATCTAGTATACTTATATATAACTTTATTTATATTATTTAATTGCATTTTATTTATTATATTATCTTTTAATATTTTTTTCCATGTTTTTTTTTGTAGACCACATTTTAGGGCAATTTAGTGTTATTAGCTTTTTACTAAAACTTGTGCATTTGTAAGCAATCAAGCAGTCAAGCAAACTTGATTGTAAAGGTGCGATTCCACCAAAATAGTGTGCAGCACATTTGCTTGCACACATTTTGTGCAAAACTCCAACAGTGCAGGTACTAAGCTGGTGTCGCATTTGGTTTCCGTCTCCACTGGTAAGGCTGTGCGTAACTTTTGTAAGCGCACAGTTCAGCACACTTGTGCGCGAACATGTTCACTGAGCAGAGTTTCTGCCGAGACAGATCAGTAGTTAATATGAACGGGCAGGAAAACGTAGTGCTTTGTGCTGCAGCATGTGTTTTACTATGTAGTCTCCTTAAAAAGAAACGAAGGAAGAAACCGCGATGTTGGGTGAGGCCGTTACTACAGCGACGGAATGAAGAAACGAATAAATTTCTAGAAGAAATAAAAATAGATCCATTGAGTGGATTTAAAAACTTCACACGTATATCTTGCGAAGATTTTGAGTTGCTCGTTAATTAATGTAACTAGTCCTTTTATTGCTAAGCAAGATACCAACTACAGAAAATGTGTCCCTGTTTCAATAAGGCTTGCAATCACCTTAAGATATCTTGCTACTGGAGATTCTTTTGCAAGTTTAATGTTCTTATTTAAAGTTTCAAAAGAGCTTATTGCTCGGATTGTACCTGAGACTTGTAAGGCGTTGATAAGCGTGTTGAAAGAAAATATTAAGGTAAGAAAATAAAAATAATATACCATTTTATTTTAGTCACTTTTATTGCATTACATTTCATGCCAAGATATTGTTTCGCCATCATTCTGACGTAAAAGATCTGAATAATCATTATCGCGGACCTGAAAACTTGAAGCCGGTCCTTGACTCTGACAATTTGACGAATCTGAATACGGTGAAGGCATTGGAGTTGTAACATATTTTCCAGTACCAATAATAGCGTCATACAATAAATTATCTATATCCCTTTGTACTAAAATCTTGGTTCGCTCATCTCTAATTTTCCTTAATTTCGTTGCGACGGCTGCAGCAAAAATGTCTTCGTCATCAGGTTTTTTTGCTTCCATCTGCTTGTTTACGTTATTCATAATGGACAAAGCTTGGGCGATTCTCGGGTCTTCATCGACAATACGGCGTTTAAGCGAGTTCTTCGGAGCCTTAAACTTTTCGACTGGCCTTTCATGAAGAGACTCTTGATCTTCATTTACTGTGTCATTCTGGATAATAATATCTTGTGATACCTGAAATAGTAATAAAATTTCCTTTTTCAGATGCCTAACACTTTAGAAGAATGGATGATCTTAGAGCGCCAATTTGACCATCTTTGGAATTTCCCTCATTGCATTGGGGCTATGGATGGCAAACACGTTGTTATCTATGCTAATCTTCAGCAAGGAAAATTAAATTTGCCTGAACCTTACCCGTTACCCGGAAGGAACAAACCAATTCCACATGTCATTGTGGCAGATGATGCTTTTGCGTTAGATATAAATTTAATGAAACCATATCCCGGTCAACATGACAAAAGATCAAAAGAGAGAATATTTAATTATCGGTTGAGCAGAGCGAGACGTATTGTGGAAAACGTATTCGGCATTATGTCGTAAATAGTATAGGTATCTGGCGTAAATAGTATAGGTATCTAAGTAATAATATTAGAGGTAAGAAAATAAACATTTAAAACGTACCTACCTGTTCATTTATTTCGTCGTGTGAGTTCAAGCTGACGTTCGGCTCATCCCTTCCATGAAAGAAATTCAAATATGCATAAGCAAACCATTTCGGCTTATATATATCTAAAATCCCAGAACCTGAAGATTTTGAGTCCGCGATTTTCTTCTTTTCTCTTCGGTATTGAGCCAAAATAATCTTCCATTTTCTCATTACCTCAGTCGAGTCACAATTGAAACTTTGCGCCAACTCTTGAGTGGCGTCGTGTTTTTTGTTTTTATTTTTATAATCACTGTGACTAGAATCCCATAATACAGGATAAGTTTCAATAGCTTGAATAAAATTAATAATTTTATCATTCGTCCAATCCATATTTAGCTTGGTTAATTAACAATGTACGCGCACAAATCAATGTTTTCACTCCGGTAGCGGAAGCAAGACTGAGTTCGCGCACAACAGGTTTGTCGACGCGACGCGAGTCCACTGCCTGCATGTGTGCGCGCACAAAAGTATACAGATGTGCGCGAACATTTCTAGAATGTTCGCGCACAATTTGTTATTGTTTGCTTTAGTGAGTCGACCAGAATAAACATTTGTGTCGCACACTGTGCATTGCAGTGCCGCACAGTTCTGCACACTGGTGGAATCCCATCTTAATATTAGAGAGTCTTGTCCACTCTAGAACGGGCTAGTCCCAGTTGGGTGACAGAACATAAGCAAAAGGTTAAGGCTTTGCCATTCGGTTCCTGTTATTTTTGTAAGCAAATCAATGTTTCATAGTAATTAATTTTTAAATAAATAAAAAATAAATATCTAACGAATAACACCTTTTACAGAACGAAGGTGGTTTTAACATCAACAGCCCTACCTCATTTCATTTAGCGAATTCTATGCTCTATCTTCTATTTAAATTGTTTTTTTTTCGACCCAGTATTCACGCGGTTTACTTCGTTTATCAATAAATTGGCCCCCCTTTATAACACGCTTTGATGAAACTTGAATACTGCAGGATTCCACACACCATTCAATTGTTTTCTGTTTGGGCATGGAAGCGAGGAAAATCAGCACAAATCGAGGGAGTTCATTTTGCCGGCGAGATATCGCCAAACGATGCATTCGCTTTCCACATATTCAGTCTGTGAAAACACGTGCCGCTTAATGTAAACAATGCAAATATAATAACAGATTTAATCACTGTCGCTGACTAATTGCTATTTTTGCTTGTCAATTTTGTTTCTCTCTCATCCGTTCGTAATTTCAACTGAAAATAAATCGGTGTATATTATATTAAACAAGTGTGTCGATATGAAAATGTACAAACAAATTGAATTATGGCGTAAAATTCTCGATTTTGGATTCTACTCATCCAGAAGTGAATATTATCATACACATCCGACTAGAATAGAATAGAATAGCTTTATTGTGCTATAAAAAACATAAGATATTTGGTTTTATAAAAGGACCTTACTCGCATGTCAGACTATTGCTTTATCAATAAATTAAGTTTAAATGCGGCGAAATGCAGCAAGGTAACCTTTACTCGTAACCGATCAAAGTATGATTGACTACAGGATAGGCGAAGAGATTAAAGTAGTGAAGAGTGTAGTGCGGGATTTGGGGGTAAAGCTGGACAACAAATTAATGCTGGATACACACATTAAATACATGGTGGGGAAAACTTACACAGCTCTCGGTTTTGTATTGAGAGCATGCAAACCATTCTCCGACATTAATGTGGTCTTCGCTCTTTATAACGCATTTGTTGGCAGTATAGTGGAGTTTGCGTCACCTATATGGTCACCGCAGTACAATGTACACATTGACCGTATAGAGCGTATTCAGAAAACCTTCGTAAGGCACCTGTGTCATCGAACCCTCGCTGAATATACTTCATATTCTGACGGCTTGGCAAGGTTCGAAATGCTGAGTCTTCAGCAGCGACGTAAAGTGACAATATACTTCCACAATATACTTTCGCATCATATCGACAGCCCACAAATTCTAAGCTGAATAGCCTTAAATGTCCCATCGCGCCGAACTCGTCACCCAAGGGTATTCAATGTACCCAGACTCCATACAAATCAAGCAAGGAATTCAACTCTGCATCGAATTATGGAAGCCTACGATGAATCGTTTCAGGAACTAGACATATTCATATATATATATTTATGTATTGTAGATAATATGTATGGCGGAATTTAAATATTATTAGTCTAGCTTTTATATGGGATATACGATATAAAACGTTCCCCAAAACAAAAATAAAAATAAAAAAAATGTCCCAGAAGTCGACGTTATTAGCGAGTTTACAATACATAGCCCACAACTTTGGGCCACGTGTATTTCTCTAGGACAATAGAGTAGGCGCACATTGACGTGACTAGAGTTGGCGATGGGCACTACGCCGCAGCGCCGCCCTACCGATGTGGACGGTCGACTGGACACGACGCGACGCGCGTGGTCATTTTGTAAGGGAATAAATTTACCGATGCCGACCAGCGCACCGCGTCCATCGCGACTCCCTACAACGTAGCTCCAATTGCATGGCTGTTGCCATCAAACAAATTACGCGTACATTTCGAACGCCACCATACCGTAAACAATAGACTACGCGACGTCAATTGTAATAGAAGCTTGTACACGTACACACATGAGGAGATCGGGTAGTCCCGGAGGGCCCCTCATCTTTTATACAGCATGTCCCAGAAGTCGACGTCAAGCCGGAAATGGGTGATAGGGCAAGTCATATCAGAAAAATAAAGAAAAAAATCTCAGTTACATATTTTAAAATTACAGGCAAAATAAAAATGAGAAAATAAATCACTCCCGTTACTACAAATATTTACTTTTATTCTATTTTATTTTTATTATGTAATCATGAATAGTGCTTCTGTAAAATTTTAAACTAATTTCTCCATCTTGGAAGAAAATTTCACATTTTGTCCAACCAAGTATTTAACATTAATAACTCGCCCAAATTTAAATGACTGTACTGGAAATAAAATTTACCACGCTAATTTGGCAAGTAACATAAAAATTGGTATGACTCTGGCTAAATTATTTCTTAAATTTATTGTGATCTTTTTTTTGTAAAGAAAACAGTTTTGAAAAAAAAAACAGATTTTTATTTACTATGTTCTGAGTGATTTTGAAAAACATTGTTTTGATAACTAGTATGACCTGTCCTATCACCCATTACCGGCTTGACGTTGACTTCTGAAATACGCTGTATGGCAATGTATTCAGCTTTATAATAAAAATTCAAAAGAAATTTTTCAGCTAAAAGTTTTATATTAAAAGAAGATGAGTAAATGATATATTATACTGTAGGGGTTCTCTGATGTTGAGCGTTGTCAATATGATCAGAGCCCAACGTTGTGAAGTCTTGTACCCTCGGCGTACATACGGTAGGATAAACACAGTGTTAAACCATTTAATTATTAGAAAAAAGCTAATATATATATATATATATATATATATATATATATATATATATATATATATATATATATATATATATATATATATATATATATATATATATATATATATATATATATATATATATATATATATATATATATATATATATATATATATATATATATATATATATATATATTATGAAGAAAATAATAATAAAAGCCACTTACATACATAGTACATAGTGGAGAAAGGGGTCCCTTGTTTGAATTAGGGATTGCTTTATATTTAAACGAGATTGGTTGGTTGTCTTTGACTTGCGAACAGAGATGTAGGTTTACAAGGCCTTTTTAATCTAGAAACACTCACCCTTCAAACAACCAATCTCTAAACTAAGCAACCATCCTTCCTAAATAATAAAATCACTCGATTAGATCTTAGTTCGAGCAAAAAAACAATGAAATACTTGTTTTTTGTCGGCTTATGCCGTCTTCTTAAAAACTAGACAGGTGACAGGTGGAAAAATTTAAAATTTCGAATTTTCTTTTTTATTTTCAAAAATTTATTTTATGTATAATTCAAACAAGGGACCCCTTTCTCCACTATGTACTATGTATGTAAGTGGCTTTTATTATTATTTTCTTCATAATCATCCCTCTAATCAATTCTATAAAGAATATACACAAAAAAACTATCAAATATATATATATATATATATATATATATATATATATATATATATATATATATATATATATATATATATATATATATATATATATATATATATATATATATATATATATATATATATATATATATATATATATATATATATATATATATATATATATATATATATATATATATATATAGATGGCTTACCATTGATAACGTCAAACGAGAGTGCGGCATCGATCCAGTGTGGCATCGAGAGGAAGAGAACTGCCTTTTTCAATTTCCACAACGAGAAAAATATAACGATGTTATACACGAAAATTCGCATGTTTTAACAAGGATTATGTAAATAACTCGGACTGTGGTCCATATGTATGAATTAACATGAAGTGCTATGGTGTTGGCGTGATGGTAGATACCGTGCCGTAATGTTTAAACATAATATTATTTCATTGCGTCAAGACCTTGGGATCTCGCTTCTAACATGACAGCATGTAGTAGTATACGTACGGTTATAGTCGGACACATGAATGATGTTGAAACTGCAGTATACTGTTATTTTCGTATTAACCGTATGGAAAATGTTGATACAAATAATCGAGTAATAGAGTTTCAACAAAATTCTCTGTAATTCAACAAAATTACGATTGAAACATCGTTACTTTTGTATAAAACCGTAATAACAAAATGGTAATGTACTAATTATTCCAATAGTTTTTTCAGTGCATGCAGAATTCTCAAGCTAGTGTCTTATACCTAATGTTTATTGCGTATTGCCGTTCCCTTCATTCTTTGCATTCGCGGCGCCCTCTCCTACTTTTCCTTTTCTGTGTGAAACGAAAAACAAACAGCTAAACTAACAAACTTAGATTGCTTGAGAATACTCAAATATTGACTCTGCCCGCTACTGTCGATGCACCCCTTTTCACCGACCGCCGCGGCGACGCGACGGTTAAATTAATTCATTGCTACATTGATTCAACCTCATCCCGTCGTAAATAGTGACGCACAATAGGACTCAGTGTTATGCCCGCTCCACACGTTGGCGAATGTTGGCAAATATTGCTAAGGTGGAAGCAAGTCGACACCACTGAGACGTCAGAAAAATGTATGGGAAAGAGCGAGAGGGACATAGGCGATGCGGCCAACGCTGGCCAATGTGTAAAGTGGGCATTACACACACACACACACAATACGATAGTGTTAGATGTACGTAATGTTGTATGAAATCGAAGACTACCGCGGATGTTTGACATTATAAATATGATTAAAACGAATTTACCGCATGATGTTTGTATCAATCGACGTTTCGGCGATGTTGCAAAAAACGTTGTCCAATGTAGTTTGTGCAAGGTAATTGTGTATTCGTTCGGATATAATAATTAAAAACAGTTAAATAATTTTCTTTCAAATAATAATTTGTGTAATAATAATGTTATGCACGTTTTGTACCAGCGTACGATAACTTGATCGTATATGATATTATAACTTTAATCCATTTCTCTTTGTTCCATTTTTTTAATTTAAATTTTCAAATAAAATTTTCGATGTCAGAAATGTCATCGAGCGATGACCGATTGTGCCGAAATATACAATTAATATATTTCACTAATATTTTTTTGTTTAAGAGCTACTAACAACTATTTTATGTTTCTGAAACGATCCTCTATTGTCTGTTATAGTTTTCTAAGGACGAAAAGAGGCGCGGCTGCCAATAGAATAATTATATAAAATATAAAATGACAGGAGGACCAGTAATTAACATTAGAATATGTCTGGTCTACCAGAACAACATAATTAGTTTTTCATACACCCTCTTTTACTAGCTTTTATTTACCTTGCAATGTTTGTCAGTATGTTTGTTTAGGTTAAATCTTAGAAGCCAAATTAGAATCACTTCCTCTTATTCTATGAAGTTGACATTTTACATGTTGGTTCAGTTCCGATGACAATGCATTTTTATGGTGAACATGACCTGATTCTGCACCCAGGATTGCCTCCCGACGAGGGGACTCCTCAACAGTCAACAGCACAGACATGAAATTTTGTATACGCATTCAATTATAATAGTCCGTTATAGGTTTCATCTTGACGTGGCTGCTAAGCCCAGGGCTGGCTTCGGATGAGGGGACTCCTCAACGGTCAATAGCATAGACACGAAATTTTGTATACGCATTCAATTATCATAGCCATAGCCTGTTATAAGTTTCACCATAACATGGCTGCTGCGCCCAGGGTTGGCTCCCGACGAGGGGACTCCTCAACGGTCAACAGCATAGACACGAAATGTTGTATACGCGTTCAATTATGATAGCCCGTTCTAAGCTTCACCTTGACATGGCTGCTGCGCCCAGGGTTGGCTCCCATCAAAGGGACTCCTCAACGGTCAACAGCACAGACACGAAATTTTGTGTAGCATTTAATTATGAAAGCCCGTTCTAGGTTCCGCTATGACATGGCACCCAGAGTTGGTTTGGAATAGAGCATTTTAATAAAAGCTTGTTTTTAAATATGTACTTTTACTATTAACTTATTATGTTACAATTTTACACCCTTTACACCCATCTGGGAGATCAACTGGGTTGGCTGGGGATAACAACTGAGCACTTGCCGTTATATACTGCGGCTTATTTAACTTGATACTGCCTCCATATTTAACATCGACTAGCCTATTATAAATGGGTCTTAAGCCTTCTGCTATGATTTACACTTTTTGGCTACAATATTCAATTGTATTGACGTCTCAAAGCGGCAGTGGCAGGCATTCACTGAGAACGTTGATAAATGCGAAAACTCCGTATGTTTTTATCCGTCAGTTTGGGCAGGCAGATTGATTGATGGAAACGAATTTCTAAGCAATTTACTTTCAGGACGGTTATCGGGAACGCGGTACCACCTAGCTTCGTTTTGTGTTCATTTTTACGATGCAACTTCCTCTGTCATTTCACCTAAAACCGCTGAGCCGATTTAATAAAATGATATGAAATGAAATGAAAAATGTTGGTGGATAGTATCGGTACACTATCTTAATATTTTGCAATAGGAGAAATCTGAAACAAAAAATAAAAAAAATATTTGTACAAAAGTGTGCGAACAAAAACAGTAATATCTTGAAACTACAGGGTCACAGCTATGAAATATGTAAATTTTAGACTGGGGTCAAATGGGGGCATACAACTTATAGACTTATATATGAAAAATAATCGCAAAAATAGCAAGTTCAAGATTTCTGCATTTTTTATAAAATAATGTGTAATGTTAGGTACCTATTCTTATAAAAAAAAATCGGTTGTCTGTATGTAAAGTCGGTTTACTGACGATAGTTGAACGTGACAACGTCATAAGAAAATACTGATGGAATGGTTGCATTTGAAGCAGTTTCATTTAAGATTCTGATATTGTTAATTACAAACACCCAAAAATATATGCTTTTATACTCACCGATTTGACTACAACATGTAAATGTATTATAGTATAGCAGTATAATTGTATAATTGTTTATTGTTTAAAGTTTATTGTGTTTTTTAATTTGAAAGTTTGAAATCTCAAACTGTTAAATAACGGTTTTTAGAAGCGTTTGAGCACGCTGCGCCATCTAGCGGTAGGTAATACGTCGTAAATAAACAACATCAGCGACATTTTACCAACCTCTAGATAGCGCATCGTAATGATAGCTTTTCAAACCTTTTTTTATTATTTAATAAAAGTTGCTTACTTCGTTGCACTTCGTTGTACCCACAAGAAAATTGTCCGTTCATTAATAACATTCCGTATATCAAGAATACATATAAAAAAATAGATTTAAAAAAAAAATAGATTTAAAAAAATATAAATTTGTTTCAGTTGATTTTTGAGAACTTGATTTTTATGTTTGAATAGAAGCATATTTATTTTGTTGTAATAAATAACTGTGATTATAGTTGTCGTTAATAAAACTATGTTTTATTTCTAGTTTACATCCTAATCTTCAATTTACGTCGAAAAATAGGACATTAGTAGGTATATTTTAGCCTACAGGATGTCATTTATATATTTAGGTACGCCCCTGAGACGTATGTTAAGGATTTATTTACCTTCAAAATAGATTAGGCTTCTAGGGTTAATATGTTAAGGACGAGCTGTCAGGTAATGTGAAGATATCGCATTGCCTTATGTCTGCCGATGATCTGGAGTTTTTTATGGGAGCCGGCGACATGAAGTCTTGCGATATATTTCAGCGGGATATTGATGCTGTCTGTCAGTGGAACTTGCATCGAGGACTGCCAATTAATATGGGCCGAAACCGCCACCCCAGGGAGTTATATCTAAGTGTATGCAAAGACTATTGGGAACAATACAATCCAATAAGACAATAAGAGTACAACGACTTCACGTGCACCAGTGAGCCATCCTTTCGCACTTACTACCAGATTTGGACAGATGTCTCCATCCTCCAGTCTGGTCACAGTTTCGTGGTCGCTTGTTCGGGCTCTATCTGACGTTTGCGTCAGTTCGAATTTATCGCGGACCTAGGCGCCCTTTGCCCATTAAGATCACACAGGATCTAGTGTTCAACAGATCGTTCTAAGGATAGATGACGTCAGGTCGACAACTACCCCCTCTGCTTCTGCTTAGGAAACGTACGTTTCCAGACTCCCCTGGTTATTCGTCAAAGTGTACAATTGATTGCCTAACGCCGTACGGTGCGCAAACCTCAAAGTTCCGCCCGATGTATTCCCCTGAAACGAAACCTCTGATACCAACTATCAACGACTGCAGGTTACAGCCGCAGGTAGAGTTCACGGCGGCCCTTCCAGGTTAGTTTATCTTCGAGGAGGCTACCGAATACGAGATAAACGATGAGTGGAGCCGATCAAAGAAAACACAGACATACAATCGGGACCAAGCTGCAAGGAACCGTTAAAATCCATTGGAACGTGCAGCATAAATTGAATAACAACAGTAATAAATCTTCCTTCATGACGTACTTGCGGTCTCGTAGCTCTCTCCAACATCAGTAGGATTTGGCTAGGCGGCATTGCACTAAATGAGAGAAAGCCTGATAATTCACAATCACGCGGATTCATTGGCAGTGGTCTTCGTCTTGCTCAGCTTAAAGCAGTTTAGGTATTTGTACCTTATATTAAACTCTATTAAAAGGAGTCGAACTAAAGAGAATGCACCAATCTGGAGTCCATTTGTGAATGCCCATTACTAATCCTGAAAAAAGTACAGAAACTTCTGTTAAGGTTTCTTTACTGGAATCGGATTGGATAATATCAGATATTTAGAATATATTATATTTTCATATCCTATTGAAATCATATTGGGAATAGTAGGGTATATAGGTAACTCGCTTAATCTGTGGTTAGTTATAGTACCATTTTGATACGTGTTGAAACTGCTAAGAGGAGTGGAGAGTAACCCGATCATCCTAAGGGAATTTGATCTCTACGTGTACCCGATAATGACTTTGAAGCGAGGTGACATAAACTGCTCGCTACAGACCGCATACTGACTCTAACAGCATCCAGGTGGGAATGTCTGCTTGAGCTATTCTTCAATTAAACGCCATATAAGCAGTATCCATTTACGATCAATCGCAGTAAAATTTTAAATATATGTCATCTATAATTTGCTCCTAGGCAACCACCAATTAGATGTTAAAATTAATAAGGTCTATTCATAAAACAGAATAAAATCAGAAATTAATTTTACAATTAGACAACCTTTACTGAATTTCGCCAAATGTAATAATCAATAATTTTGTTGTTTACCATTTTGTGTATCTAAAAATTACATTACATTACATTACATTTTCGTCGTGTCCAATTGACGGCTAAAGACCGCTCTTGGATGTGTCAAAATAATTGGGTTATGTAGTAAGTTTCGTTACTACTCTTTACTGAACATACATAGTTAGTCAAGAATTAACTACTAGATTGTCAAACTATAAATATAAATAATCAAAATAGAAGTTTAATATTTGAAGTAGTTAGTGATTCGAAAAGATACGTAGTAAAATTATTTATCGTAATATTCAAATTGTCAGTAAAATGTTAAATAATCAAATTAAATCTACGTTATGCATTTTAAACTAAAAGTACAGATATAAGACCATATAAAATAATCAGACAATATGTGATCAATTACTGTGATCTTACGAAATTTGAATGTGAATTTTGTATACGGGAATGCGGAAACTATATAATGTGGATATACGTTAATATTTTTGTATCTGAATGATTCCTAATAGCATAGCCAAGTCATTTAAAATAATTTTTAAATTACAAAACAGATTATTATAATTATTATTAAATGACAAAGCATAAAATTACTCTATGTTCACTGTTTTCGATCGCGTATCAAATAATGTATATATTTATAATAAATGAATATAATCATTTAGATTATTTATGTTATTATAACAATATTATTTTAGAAAAAAAAATTGATGCAGTCGAAATAATAATAATTGCGATTTAATGATATATTATTAAATGGGTAACAATGCATGCTAGGTATTGCTATTAAATAATTAACAATGCAAACAGAGATTTCTTTTATTTCGATTTTATTATAACCAAAGCTTTTCGATTTGACTGGCGTTGCTGTTCATTGTAACATTGGAAATGTATTCCAATAATATATTATTTTTAATACCTTACATTTTTTTCGGTATATTTTCTTGCTTTGGAGAACAAATAGTAAGTACAATCTATGATCAAATAGTGATTTTCCTGTTATTTATTTATTTTGTAGAAATACTTTTGCTCGGTTATTCCTACGCTAATAAATAAATAATTGAATCGGTATTGAGTTTAAGTAGAGATTAGGCTTGAGTAGGTACAACCTTGAATATTTTACACTATATTGATATGAGTGTCGATGACTGAAAGACCGCACCTGAACTGTTCGAATTTGCACCCAAAGAAACACCCAAAGAATTGTGATAATGAACACAATATAGAACGGTTATAATCCAATGCTTTATGGGTTTCTATTTTCGTTTTTGAATGATTTTTACCAATTAAAACACACGGAATACAAATGCATCAAAATAAAATGGGTGTCAGTTTGTCTGTATGACCAATAGATCTCCTCCTAAACCAATGGACCAAACGCCAGGCGGTGGACGTGCCAAAGGTGCCGGCCGATGACGGCTACCGAAATGGTCAGAATTGAGAAAAACAACAATCGGAAAGAGCTACAAAATATATTTTTTTTCCGACATATCAATTAAAATCAATATATTTCACTACTCAATCGAGACAGTTTTGAATGAACAGTAATTTTAATCTGAAATTTGGGTAGTAAAAATTATCTTCCCGAACGCTTGGAGAGCGTTTTCAGGGTGTAGTTGCTGCTGACAATGCAGATTATCGCCTCCCCACTTCCCATTCGTTCACCCCTTGGCTGATACAAAATTGTCGAATGCGTATTCCCTTTTTTGCGACTGCTGCCTTTAATATAAATAGCAAGCTTAAATTCTAAATCATGTTACGAAATATAAATAGTTTTCCCATTATGACTAAGATGAAACCAATCTTCATTTTATTCAGGGTTTCTTGCACCTCCTGTAAGTAGGTGAATCATTGCCTCTGGATCCAAGTCATATTCGACCTAATATAAAAGTCATGTCGACTAATCAAGCTTACTTCTGCAGCTTTCTTGGACAGATATTTTTTTTGCAATTTATGTACTGAAATGGGTTGCAGACACCATAGTCAATAGTCACTGGTTGGTAGTGTTACGAATCAATATACAATACATACATATATAGAATTACTAAATCGACGCATAAGCAGAAGTGTGATCATATGACTAATAAGATTTTGCTAAACAGGACAAAAATCACAGTTAAAAATAATTATACATTGTCCTTGGTTACAAATTGAATTTACGGTTTTAAAGTTTTGTGAAATTTTGTGTGTACGGAATGTACACACAAAACAATACCATACAAAAGTTCTTTATTGATACAACAAAAGTATTCTCATGTACTTGTGGTCGGGCAGTAAGAAAAAAAAATTATAGTTAGTTTTTTTTAATGCATTGTCTGGGGATAGGATGGGAATATGGGGTTATGATGATAAATCTAACTTAACCCCTCACGTTGCGAGGTAAAAACTCACCGCGCCCAAAAACATCACTTTTGCGCGCGACATATTCGCGCAAAAAATCGACGCGAGTCAACGGCCTTGAGAAAAACGATCATAACTTATAAACCACTAATCGGATTAAAAAAATATAAATAGAAAAATGATCGCATTGAAATTTGACATATAAAACATTATAACCTTATCTCGTAAAACAATTAAGATAATAATGAATAAATATTACAAAATTGGCAAACTGAAAAAACTCGCCTATAAAATCATTTCGATTTTTTTGTAAATACAGTTTTTGTAAATATCAAAAATTGTAAATACAGTTATGTTCTTTATTAAATGCTTTACCAAAACGATATTTTTTTTTTACTTATTTGCATACAAAAATACGGAAAAAATATTTATTTATTCAGCCAAGAAAAATTGTATGTATTCTCGTAAAAAAAAATTTTTTTAATTTTTAATTTGTGACTACTTATGGTATTTTTTTATATGAAATTCTTTCAAAATAACTTTATTACTACATCACTTCTTCTTAGAAATCACACCAGAACTTTGAGCTTTGTCTGATATTATAGAAAAATCTAAAGTTTTGAGAGTTTCCGACTTCCGAACCTAATAATAAACTTTGAATGCCCATAATATAAAATTCGTTAGATTTTTTCAATTATATTGTCTTATCATAGACTTATTATATGTCTAATAACTAATTACTATACTCCAAAGAGTCACATTTCATCGAAAAACTATGGAAAATCGCACTTTTTTCTCTCATAGTAATTATCAAAACAAGTTTCATTTTCGCGAGCCATATTAGAAAACAACATATAATGTTCAAAATACGCATAATTATGTGATAACTTAGGATGTAAATGAAGCAATACCTATTTTATTAGTAAATTAAAGCGACATTACGTCATGTTTCGCGATATAACGGGATATTTCACAAACATTACAAAATAAAGACGGCCATTTTTCGAGAGCCGTTTGGTTTCGCCAAAGTGTTTTCTTCGAAAATTCGTGAAAAACAGCAAATGGGCTGTGTAAATTGTTTAATCCTAAGGCCTAAACTACTTAAAAATGGAAATTACTTACTTTTATCCGGTATACACTTCACTTATATACACAAAACAATTCACAACACAACACGTCGCGGAATTATACGCCGCCAGCGGTGGGCAGTTCGCGACTGTCGTCAGAAATGAGGTCACTGATTTTGTAAGGGATGTAGTAATTCATATTTCTAACATCGCATGCGGCAATCGAGCAATTTCATAGTGTTGCATATTTGGCTATATTATGGCATCATTCGATAGAATATACAATCGCATTTCGAAATTTAAACGACATTTTCTTGAGCGGCGAGCGCGATATCCCGTATGGGATAGTTTGGATTTCAGCCGGCCGCCATACATATCCCGCAAGGGATGTTAAGTGCCGAGCGGGTTAATTGGGATAGATAGTGATTTTTCAACAATTTTTAAGAAGTGGAAAGTGGTGTTTCTTTCCTAATAATAGATGGGAATTGGTTCTAAATACGAACTACATGAACGACGAAAGAGTGTGTCAATAATGTAGAATCGTGACTTGACAGTAGCGATTACTGTATGTAATACATATTTTAATATAATACATAAATTTAGTTATAGTGATACATAATATGTATTTCCTCATCGTAGGAGCAAACGATGAAAACATTATTTTATGACAAAAATTGAAATGAAATGTACTGAAAATGTAACAAGTAAATATGAAATGTACTGAAACGTAACAAGTAAATATGAAATGTACTGAAAATGTAACAAGTAAATATGAAATGTACTGAAATGTAACAAGTAAATATGAAATGTACTGAAAATGTAACAAGTAACTATGTAAAATCTTCATACAATGGGCTGGCTATATGTAAAAGATCTCTCTAAATCAAGTTTAAATTTACTCGAAATAATAGTGAACGGAACTAGAAAATACTTTATTTTTTTTAAAAAAACTTAAAAAAAAAAGACTTTTTCCCGTTTTTTTTTAAAAAATTTTTATCATCTAATAATATCTATTTCCCGTATTTTTCACCATTTTCATCACCATTTAATAATGTTTTTATTATAAGCTTGTCGACTATGATGTGATTGCTGAAAAATGTGAATACTGGTTGGAGCCAAACGTATACTTTAAGTATATAACATTCGCAGTTGGAAAACAGTATCAAAACAGTAAAATGATTACCTCAAATTTTACAGTAAAAACAATAGCTCCGATTTCAAACGAAGTATCGGTAAGTAAAAATATTTAGTGAACAGTTATCATAACAATATAAAAAGGCAATATAAAATGATATTAAATATACAGATGGAGATCACAATGTATGAGAAAAGAAAAGGCTTGTTTACTAAGAGTGACCTGTCTAAAACCAGTGATCTGTGTGATTACTTCAAAAATGATAAAATATTTATACCAATGCTTCGTACATTTGGAAACATACCGACTACATGTCCAATCAATGAGGTAAATATTTATTCATGTATTAAATATTTACTTACGATCTTTAATTGTTTCAAAATAATCCCTTTTAAACTTATATTGCACAGTCGAAAGTCGTGCACATTCGTAAGTATATC
Source organism: Micropterix aruncella (assembly GCA_944548615.1). Classification (NCBI taxonomy): domain Eukaryota; kingdom Metazoa; phylum Arthropoda; class Insecta; order Lepidoptera; family Micropterigidae; genus Micropterix; species Micropterix aruncella. Next base: position 20,717,156 of record OX155951.1, on the reverse strand, counting down.
TCATTCAAATATTAGCATTTCCCGATTCAAGCTGGAATTTCCTTCGCTGCTTTTTAAGTAGCTTTTACTATTTTTATTTTAAATGAAAACATCATCCTATAAACGGATTTCTTTACAAACCTTATCAAATATAACAATATTATACTGTTTTCTACAATATTTCAAGTGCCCTTTCATTATTTTATCATTTCATTTATTTAGTAATAAACATAATTTCAATTTGAATATATATATATATATATATATATATATATATATATATATATATATATATATATATATATATATATATATATATATATATATATATATATATATATATATATATATATATATATATATATATATATATATATATATATATATATAAGATGATTATAAAGTAAATAATTATAAAAGCCACTTACATCGTGACGAAGGATTCCCTTGATCGGATTCGGGAATGCTTTAGGTGTTAACGAGAATGATGAATGCCTCTCACTTGCGGAAAGAGGAGTAGGTTTAAGTTGGGCCCATTTTTCAACTAGTAAACGCTCACCCTTCATCCAATTATCTCAAAAATTAAGCTACAATCCTTCTTTATACGTAAACTCACTCAATTTCCTATTATTCCGCAAGTGAGAGGCATTCATCATTCTCGTTAACACCTAAAGCATTCCCGAATCCGATCAAGGGAATCCTTCGTCACGATGTAAGTGGCTTTTATAATTATTTACTTTATAATCATCTTATTGATCAATTCTAAAAGGAATATATACACAAAACTATCAAATATTTCAAAATATTGAATTTTTATATATTTTATGTTTCATTCATTGTAAATAATCCATTTAGGTTAAAGGTAATCTTTCCAACTAATAGGAAAGAGCTGACTGCTTCCTTTCATTGATATGAGGGCATGTCACGCTTTTAGTTTTAAGTTTTCAGCTGAATATTGATCGCAGCTTCTTTATATCGCACCTTTAGAAAATAAAAAAACGAAATTCGAAATTTTAAATTCTTCCATCTGTCAAGTAGCTCGTCTTGTCTTGTTATTTCCCTTGAAATAATAGGAAATTGAGTGAGTTTACGTATAAAGAAGGATTGTAGCTTAATTTTTGAGATAATTGGATGAAGGGTGAGCGTTTACTAGTTGAAAAATGGGCCCAACTTAAACCTACTCCTCTTTCCGCAAGTGAGAGGCATTCATCATTCTCGTTAACACCTAAAGCATTCCCGAATCCGATCAAGGGAATCCTTCGTCACGATGTAAGTGGCTTTTATAATTATTTACTTTATAATCATCTTATTGATCAATTCTAAAAAGAATATATACACAAAACTATCAAATATTTCAAAATATTGAATTTTTACATATTTTATGTTTCATTCATTGTAAATAATCCATTTAGGTTAAAGGTAATCTTTCCAACTAATAGGAAAGAGCTGACTGCTTCCTTTCATTGATATGAGGGCATGTCACGCTTTTAGTTTTAAGTTTTCAGCTGAATATTGATCGCAGCTTCTTTATATCGCACCTTTAGAAAATAAAAAAACGAAATTCGAAATTTTAAATTCTTCCATCTGTCAAGTAGCTCGTCTTGTCTTGTTATTTCCCTTGAAATAATAGGAAATTGAGTGAGTTTACGTATAAAGAAGGATTGTAGCTTAATTTTTGAGATAATTGGATGAAGGGTGAGCGTTTACTAGTTGAAAAATGGGCCCAACTTAAACCTACTCCTCTTTCCGCAAGTGAGAGGCATTCATCATTCTCGTTAACACCTAAAGCATTCCCGAATCCGATCAAGGGAATCCTTCGTCACGATGTAAGTGGCTTTTATAATTATTTACTTTATAATCATCTTATTCATCAATTCTAAAAAGAATATATACACAAAACTATCAAATATTTCTATATATATATATATATATATATATATATATATATATATATATATATATATATATATATATATATATATATATATATATATATATATATATATATATATATATATATATATATATATATATATATATATATATATATATATATATATATATATATATATATATATATATATATATATATATATATATATATATATATATATATATATATATATATTTATATTTGATAAGGTTTTGTAAATAATCCGTTCATAGGATGATGATTCGCAGTAAAATAAAATTAGTAAACGCCACTTGAATAGCAGCGAAGGAAATCCCAGCTTGGATTGGGAAACGCTTATGTTTGAATGAGATATACTTACGGATGTGCACGACTTTCGATTGTGCATGTTAGTTTATGGGTCCCTTTACCGTCGACGAACGATCACTCATCATCCATATATCTCAAAAATCGAGCTTTTTCCTTTTTGCAACACAAAATGCCTCCAGAGAAGTTAAACTTCTCTGCCAGAAATTAAGATTGAAGTACCTTCTTTCATTTCATTGTGCATTGGAGGTTTTTTATTTTTATTTCGATTCAATGGCTCGTTGATAACTAACGCAGCCTAATAATGTCATATTTTAAATGTTGGAAACGTTCGAAATTTTGAATTATTTCGAAACGTCATCCTCCATTTATGAAACGGCCTTTGCCGATGTGATCAAAGTGTTTTATTTTAGTTTTTCGCTTTAATTAGCCTCAATTGGAGGCATTTTGTGTTGCAGAAAGGAAAAAGCTCGATTTTTGAGATATATGGATGATGAGTGATCGTTCGTCGACGGTAAAGGGACCCATAAACTAACATGCACAATCGAAAGTCGTGCACATCCGTAAGTATATCTCATTCAAACATAAGCGTTTCCCAATCCAAGCTGGGATTTCCTTCGCTGCTATTCAAGTGGCGTTTACTAATTATATATATATATATATATATATATATATAGTTAATATTTGATTGGTTTTTTGTAAAATCTTTTTTTAAAGAATTCGTTTAAAGGATGACACTTTGATGAAAAAATAAAAATAATAAAAGCCACTTACATAGCTGGAAGGTTTTCCCGGACTGGACTGGGAAATGCTTATTGTTTAAACGAGATGTATTCTTGGATGAGTACCACTTTCGACGGTACACTGTAGGTTTAATGGGATCCCTTTATCGCTAGCGAACGATCACCCTTCATCCACATCTCAAAAACAAAGCGTATCCTTTTGCAAACCAAAATAAAATGTCTTTATTAAAGACAAATTTAAGCAAAAACAATGAAAAAAATCACAATCAATCGTCTCTTAAATGCGGAATGACATTTCGAAAATTCGATTTGAAATTCGAATATATCCACTCTTTAAAGGGACGATATACGATTGCTGGGCTCGCTATCAGCCAGCTATTAAATGAAAATAAAAATAAAATACTTCATTTGCTCGTTCCCATGAAATAAGATATAAATCGTAATTTCTGGTCGAGAAGTTTATACTTAAGGCTATATGATATTTACAAGAGTTCAAAACATAAGATAAAATTGTATAATATTGTTAATATTTGATTGGTTTTTTGTAAAATCTTTTTTTAAAGAATTCGTTTAAAGGATGACACTTTGATGAAAAAATAAAAATAATAAAAGCCACTTACATAGCTGGAAGGTTTTCCCGGACTGGACTGGGAAATGCTTATTGTTTAAACGAGATGTATTCTTGGATGAGTACCACTTTCGACGGTACACTGTAGGTTTAATGGGATCCCTTTATCGCTAGCGAACGATCACCCTTCATCCACATCTCAAAAACAAAGCGTATCCTTTTGCAAACCAAAATAAAATGTCTTTATTAAAGACAAATTTAAGCAAAAACAATGAAAAAAATCACAATCAATCGTCTCTTAAATGCGGAATGACATTTCGAAAATTCGATTTGAAATTCGAATATATCCACTCTTTAAAGGGACGATATACGATTGCTGGGCTCGCTATCAGCCAGCTATTAAATGAAAATAAAAATAAAATACTTCATTTGCTCGTTTCCATGAAATAAGATATAAATCGTAATTTCTGGTCGAGAAGTTTATACTTAAGGCTATATGATATTTACAAGAGTTCAAAACATAAGATAAAATTGTATAATATTGTTAATATTTGATTGGTTTTTTGTAAAATCTTTTTTTAAAGAATTCGTTTAAAGGATGACACTTTGATGAAAAAATAAAAATAATAAAAGCCACTTACATAGCTGGAAGGTTTTCCCAGACTGGACTGGGAAATGCTTATTGTTTAAACGAGATGTATTCTTGGATGAGTACCACTTTCGACGGTACACTGTAGGTTTAATGGGATCCCTTTATCGCTAGCGAACGATCACCCTTCATCCACATCTCAAAAACAAAGCGTATCCTTTTGCAAACCAAAATAAAATGTCTTTATTAAAGACAAATTTAAGCAAAAACAATGAAAAAAATCACAATCAATCGTCTCTTAAATGCGGAATGACATTTCGAAAATTCGATTTGAAATTCGAATATATCCACTCTTTAAAGGGACGATATACGATTGCTGGGCTCGCTATCAGCCAGCTATTAAATGAAAATAAAAATAAAATACTTCATTTGCTCGTTCCCATGAAATAAGATATAAATCGTAATTTCTGGTCGAGAAGTTTATACTTAAGGCTATATGATATTTACAAGAGTTCAAAACATAAGATAAAATTGTATAATATTGTTAATATTTGATTGGTTTTTTGTAAAATCTTTTTTTAAAGAATTCGTTTAAAGGATGACACTTTGATGAAAAAATAAAAATAATAAAAGCCACTTACATAGCTGGAAGGTTTTCCCGGACTGGACTGGGAAATGCTTATTGTTTAAACGAGATGTATTCTTGGATGAGTACCACTTTCGACGGTACACTGTAGGTTTAATGGGATCCCTTTATCGCTAGCGAACGATCACCCTTCATCCACATTTTGTGTTGCATTAACCCGATTATATATTATATATATATATACATATATATATATATATATATATATATATATATATATATATATATATATATATATATATATATATATATATATATATATATATATATATATATATATATATATATATATATATATATATATATATATATATATATATATATATATATATATATATATATATATATATATATATATATATATATAATATATATATATATATATATATATATATTGGACACGCCTGGTGTATCCTTGTCTTATTCCTCCCTAATCCTAAATAAATGTTTTCCGATATATTTTATTCCTACGCTGTTATAAAATATGTACCTACGAAAAGTCATCGCTCGGACCATCTGCGCGGTTGACGATTCAGTGATAAAATTTACGCGCTGCGGATCGTATCGCACGTCGTGAAGTCCCGTCTATCCGAGATAGAAAAAATCACCAAAAAGTAACTTCGGAAGTGCCGTGCATTTAGGGAGTTTGTCATCGGGATCAGCACCAGCGTCTGGGTAGCTACCCATCAGCGAGGCAGCCATAGAAGATTAGGAAGGAAGCGGTTTTTTGAGGTACTCCTTTTCTTAATCCTTGATCTATTTCCACTGTGGCTGTTCAGCGCCCACCACACCTTAATTTTTAAATACAGTTCATTGCCTGACGTTCAGGATATCGACCATTTTTGATCCTTCGATCCATATATATTAAAATCATATAAAAATATTCAAATCATTTCAAGCACAGAATCAATCAGTCTACCTACAAGTAATTTTATCCGCGCATAGCAACGATTTACCGTCAATATGTCAGAAGAGAAATTAAATAAGTCACTTCGAATTCTAATCGCGAAAAAGGAGAAATTATTCCGTAGAATTCAAGTATTATACGATTTATCTAAGGAAATTTCGCATGATATGGTTAAACGGAATACGTTTGAATTGCGACTTTGTGACCTTGAAAAAACTCGGGAAGAATTTGAAAATGTGTTACAGGATATAACTGACGTTCAGTTATCCTTAAATATGGAATTCGTAATTTCAAATAAGGAATCCGAAACTTTCGACCAACTTTACTACACTATAAAATCTGTAGCAAAACAGTTTTTGCAGCCGGTTGTGCAAAAACACCAATCTTCATCTCTATACGCAGATCAAATTGTGCGTCCGCGATTGCCAAAAATAAATTTGTTTAATTTTGACGGGGATATAGAAAATTGGACAACCTTTTTCGAATCATTTACGTCGTTAGTTCACGACAACGAACATATTAACAATATTGATAAGTATCATTATTTGTTAAGCGCCACTTCGGGAACTGCTAACGTTTTAGTAAAAAGTCTTCCTATAACCGCTGATAATTATGGCATTATTTGGCAGAGTTTATTAAAGAAATATCAAGATAAACGGAATTTGGCGGCTAAATACTTAAACAAAATGTTAAATTTCAGTGCTTTGCATAAAGATTCGATATCCGGTTTAAATGCTTACCTAGAAGTATTTCAAAATTCCTATAAAGCCTTACTGAATTTAAAGATAGAAAATTTATGTAGTTTTGTATTTTGCCACGTAGCTATCCGCGCTTTAGATATTCAAACTCGGAAAAGATTTGAGCAATCATGCAATCAAAGTGAATTGCCAAATTTTGACAGTTTACTGGAATTTGTAGCGAATGAAATCAAAATACTAGAACGCTCTACAAATTCGCCGAATAATATAACTCCGATCGCGGCAAAATCGGACTCGCGTTTTAATAACCCTGTACATAGTGGTACTATGACAAAAGGTTTCCACAAAAAAATAGGATTGACTTCACAATCCAGCCGTGCTGAAAAAATTAAATTTTCCTGCATAATATGCGCTCAAGCGCATTCAATCTATAAGTGCGAAACATTCCGTGAATGGAGTCTTTCTATGCGTCTCGAAAAAGTGCGTTCGCTGAAATTGTGCGAAAATTGCCTGAAGAGTAAGCACTCTGTCAGCGATTGTACATCGAAGATTTTATGTGGTATTTGTGCCAAGCGACACCATTATCTTCTACATAAAGAGGGTGGACAATTGATGGGAGAATCTGCAACATCTACCGTTGTTCAAAAGAGCGCATGCTATTCAAACTCGGTTCGAGGCAATTTGCAAACTGTCCTCCTAGGAACAGCAATTATACACGTTCAAGACGGTTCTGGAGAATTTCAGGAATGTCGAGCTTTAGCAGACCTCGGTGCAATGACCTCGTTCATTTCAAATAAATGCATACAGCGGCTCGGATTAACGAGGTCCAAATGCCCATTTTCTATTAACGGTTTAGGAGGTGAACCTGTGCAAAACTTTGGAATAGCGAACTGCGTTATCAAACCTGTGCATACAGCTAATCCATTATTAAATTTGAGCACTGTAATTCTGTCAAAAATTACATCCGATATGCCAGCAATCGATTTTCCTCAAAATTTTATTCGGGAGTACCAACATTTAAAATTAGCTGATCGAGCATTTTACAAACCCGCAGGAATCGATATCCTGTTAGGAGCTGATATTTTGCCACAAATCTATGTCGGAAATAATATCATTATACGTCCTGAGATTCCGGCTGCCATGGGAAGTATATTCGGTTATATAATTACTGGAAAATTAGAGGCATCCTTAAAACCTACACCGTGTGTATCGAGTTTTTATGCTTCAGCCGAACTATCTCTTGACAGCACGCTCAGGAAATTTTGGGAAATTGAGAACTGTTCACCGTGTGAAACTCAAAAAAATCCGGATGACGTATTATGCGAGGAAATTTATAAAAATAATGTAGAGAGAGATTCGAGCGGCCGATACACCGTGCCGTTACCGTTTAAATCCGATTCATTCGAATTAGGAGAAACCTACGGCATAGCTCTTTCCCGCCTCTATTCTTTAGAAAAACGCTTATCCCGATCGAGAGAACTTTCTTCTGCATACGGCGATTTTCTACGCGAGTATGAGCAGCTTAATCATATGACTGAAATTAAGGATGCGAATGTCGTTCCTAAATATTATATTCCACATCATTGCATAATTAAACCGCAAAGCAGCACTACCAAAACGAGAGTAGTTTTCGATGCTAGTTCAAAGGCGAATAATAATAT
>OX155951.1:20706473-20708947 GCA_944548615.1 Micropterix aruncella | reverse complement strand
AATGCTTATTGTTTAAACGAGATGTATTTTTGGATGAGTACCACTTTCGACGGTACACTGTAGGTTTAATGGGATCCCTTTATCGCTAGCGAACGATCACCCTTCATCCACATCTCAAAAACAAAGCGTATCCTTTTGCAAACCAAAATAAAATGTCTTTATTAAAGACAAATTAAAGCAAAAACAATGAAAAAAATCACAATGAATCGTCTCTTAAATGCGGAATGACATACCGAAAATTCGATTTCAAATTCGAATATATCCACTCTTTAAAAGGACGATATAACATTGCTGGGCTCGCTATCAGCCAGCCATTAAATGAAAATAAAAATAAAATACTTCATTTGCTCGTTGCCATGAAATAAGATATAAATCGTAATTTCTGGTCGAGAAGTTTATACTTAAGGCTATATGATATTTACAAGAGTTAAAAACATAAGATAAAATTGTATAATATTGTTAATATTTGATTGGTTTTTTGTAAAATTTCTTTTTTTTAAGAATTCGTTTAAAGGATGACACTTTGATGAAAAAATAAAAATAACAAAAGCCACTTACATAGCTGGAAGGTTTTCCCGGACTGGATTGGGAAATGCTTATTGTTTAAACGAGATGTATTTTTGGATGAGTACCACTTTCGACGGTACACTGTAGGTTTAATGGGATCCCTTTATCGCTAGCGAACGATCACCCTTCATCCACATCTCAAAAACAAAGCGTATCCTTTTGCAAACCAAAATAAAATGTCTTTATTAAAGACAAATTAAAGCAAAAACAATGAAAAAAATCACAATGAATCGTCTCTTAAATGCGGAATGACATACCGAAAATTCGATTTCAAATTCGAATATATCCACTCTTTAAAAGGACGATATAACATTGCTGGGCTCGCTATCAGCCAGCCATTAAATGAAAATAAAAATAAAATACTTCATTTGCTCGTTGCCATGAAATAAGATATAAATCGTAATTTCTGGTCGAGAAGTTTATACTTAAGGCTATATGATATTTACAAGAGTTAAAAACATAAGATAAAATTGTATAATATTGTTAATATTTGATTGGTTTTTTGTAAAATTTCTTTTTTTTAAGAATTCGTTTAAAGGATGACACTTTGATGAAAAAATAAAAATAACAAAAGCCACTTACATAGCTGGAAGGTTTTCCCGGACTGGATTGGGAAATGCTTATTGTTTAAACGAGATGTATTTTTGGATGAGTACCACTTTCGACGGTACACTGTAGGTTTAATGGGATCCCTTTATCGCTAGCGAACGATCACCCTTCATCCACATCTCAAAAACAAAGCGTATCCTTTTGCAAACCAAAATAAAATGTCTTTATTAAAGACAAATTAAAGCAAAAACAATGAAAAAAATCACAATGAATCGTCTCTTAAATGCGGAATGACATACCGAAAATTCGATTTCAAATTCGAATATATCCACTCTTTAAAAGGACGATATAACATTGCTGGGCTCGCTATCAGCCAGCCATTAAATGAAAATAAAAATAAAATACTTCATTTGCTCGTTGCCATGAAATAAGATATAAATCGTAATTTCTGGTCGAGAAGTTTATACTTAAGGCTATATGATATTTACAAGAGTTAAAAACATAAGATAAAATTGTATAATATTGTTAATATTTGATTGGTTTTTTGTAAAATTTCTTTTTTTTAAGAATTCGTTTAAAGGATGACACTTTGATGAAAAAATAAAAATAACAAAAGCCACTTACATAGCTGGAAGGTTTTCCCGGACTGGATTGGGAAATGCTTATTGTTTAAACGAGATGTATTTTTGGATGAGTACCACTTTCGACGGTACACTGTAGGTTTAATGGGATCCCTTTATCGCTAGCGAACGATCACCCTTCATCCACATCTCAAAAACAAAGCGTATCCTTTTGCAAACCAAAATAAAATGTCTTTATTAAAGACAAATTAAAGCAAAAACAATGAAAAAAATCACAATGAATCGTCTCTTAAATGCGGAATGACATACCGAAAATTCGATTTCAAATTCGAATATATCCACTCTTTAAAAGGACGATATAACATTGCTGGGCTCGCTATCAGCCAGCCATTAAATGAAAATAAAAATAAAATACTTCATTTGCTCGTTGCCATGAAATAAGATATAAATCGTAATTTCTGGTCGAGAAGTTTATACTTAAGGCTATATGATATTTACAAGAGTTAAAAACATAAGATAAAATTGTATAATATTGTTAATATTTGATTGGTTTTTTGTAAAATTTCTTTTTTTTAAGAATTCGTTTAAAGGATGACACTTTGATGAAAAAATAAAAATAACAAAAGCCACTTACATAGCTGGAAGGTTTTCCCGGACTGGATTGGGAAATGCTTATTGTTTAAACGAGATGTATTTTTGGATGAGTACCACTTTCGACGGTACACTGTAGGTTTAATGGGATCCCTTTATCGCTAGCGAACGATCACCCTTCATCCA